>ML780763.1:415033-426391 GCA_009831015.1 Picea engelmannii
TTGTAATAATTTTGGACATAAAGCTGTAAATTGCAGAGCTAACAACAGGAACAATAACTACTTTGAGAGCCATACACAAAGGGGTTATTCAAGAGGACCTAGTGAAACACAGAGAAGAAGTTACAACAGGTTTGAATCCTTGATCACTGAAGTGGAATGTTACAAATGTAACAATTTTGGACAGATGGCCAAAAATTGCAGATTGACAGTCCGTCCTAAAGAACCTCAATAGAGTCACAAACAAGAATCTCAAAAAATGACATGGATAAGAAAGCAAGATCAGTATAGCAATGAAGAATGCACAGACGCTCTACAAGATAAACAAAAGAAATGTGGTTGGTATGTTGACAGTGGATGTTCAAAACACATGACAGGTGATAGAGACAAGTTTCTTACATTACGAGAGGAAAGAGATGGATCAGTCTCCTTTGGAAATGACGATTCATCCAAAATCATTGGAAAAGGCATAGTCCGAATTGGGAACAAGAATGAAAAGGCAGAAAATGTTTTACTAGTAGAAGATATGAAACATAATCTTTTAAGTGTGAGTCAAATGTGTGACCAAGGTCATAAAGTTATGTTTTATTCACAAAAGTGTGAGATAAGAAAAGAAGGTTCAGGGAAACTGGTCGCTACAGCTGCAAGAACTTCAAGCAACATATATGTGTTAAATGAAATTGGAAATGAAAAGTGTTGTCTAGGAAAGGAAGATGAAAGTTGGTTGTGGCATAAAAGAATGGGTCACATGCATTTTGATAACCTTCTCAAAGTCAACAAAAGAGAAGCAGTCAGAGAAATGCCCCAGATCACAAAACCAACCAACACTTTATGCAAGCATTGCCAACAAGGAAAGAAAACAAAGACCGGGTTCAAATCAAAGGAATATTCAACAACAAAACCACTGGAAATTGTGCATACTGATATAGTTGGAATAACTACAACAAAAGGCTTAAAAGGTGATAGATATTTTATGTTATTAGTTGATGATTATACAAGAATGACTGCAGTTTGCTTTCTCAAGAACAAATCAGAAGCTTTTGAAAATTTCATGATCTACAAGGAAATGGTTGAAACTGAGATGGATTCAAGAATCAAATGCTTAAGATAGGATCATGGAGGAGAATTCACCTCAAAGGAATTTATGGAATACTATAGCAATCATGGAATAAAAAGACAATTCTCCGTCACTAGGACACGTCAACAGAATGGAGTTATTGAAAGAAAGAACAAGGTAGTACAAGAAATGACTCGAACAATGATAATGGATTCAAAGTTGATAGATATTTTTTGGACACAGGTAGTGCATACAACATTTCACATTCAAAACAGAGTAATGCTCAGAAACAACACTGATAAAACTCCCTACAAGCTATGGAAAGGAAGACCAACAAATGTGAAGCACTTCAGAGTTTTTGGAAGAAAATGCTACATCAAAAGAGAAGATGGCATAATGGGAAAGTTTGACTCTCATGTGGACAACGGAATACTTGTTGGTTACTCAAGTACAAGGAAAGCATACAAGTGTTACAATCTAATATTAAACAAAGTTGTGGAAAGCATCAACGTAACAATTGATGAAGCAGGCAGACCATAGTCAAACAAAGAAGAAAACAAATCAATGGAACAACATTTTGAAGAAGAAGATGAAAAAGAAGAAGAAGAGGAAGAGGAAGATGAAGATGAAGAGAATCTGATAGAAGTAGAAGAGCAAGTTCAGCAAGTATCTCCAGAGACACCTAGCAAACGAGTACAGAAAAATCATCCTTCAAATCAGATTATTGGAAATAAAGATGCAGAAGTTGAGACTAGAAGAAAAATCCGTTCACCAGAACAAACACACCTAGCACTCTTATCTACAGTTGAACCAAACTCTTTTGAAGAAGCCAGGAAGGATGAATTTTGGAATAAGTCCATGGATGAAGAATTGGATGAAATAGAGAAAAATGACACTTGGGAATTAGTTCCAAGACGAAAGAATAAGAATGTGATCAGCACAAAATGGGTTTTCAGGAATAAATTGAATGAAGATGGATAGGTTACAAGGAACAAAGCTAGATTGGTATGTAAAGGATATGCACAGATTGAAGTAATCGACTTTGAAGAGACATATTCCCTAGTTGCCAGAATGGAAGCAATTTGTTTTCTTTTAGCTTATGCATTCTCCAAAAATGTTAAAGTATATCAGATGGACGTAAAATCAGTTTTTTTGAATGGGGAACTTGAAGAAGAAGTCTACATTGAACAACCAGAAGGATTTCAGTTGTCAAGGAACAAAGACTATGTGTGTAAATTAAAGAAGGCCTTGTCTGGTCTAAAACAGGCTCCTAGAGCATGGTACTCCAATTGGATAAGTATCTGCAGCAGGTAGGGTTTAGAAAAGGAAGTGTAGACAACAACCTCTGCATCAAGGTAAGTCAAGGTAATATTTTATTAATTGAAGTTTATGTTGATGATATTATTTTTGGTAGTGATGATGACAGGTTAAGCCAAAAACTTGCAAAAGACATGCAGAGTGAATTTGAAATGTCTTTACTTGGATAACTATCCTTCTTTTTGGGACTTCAGATATGTCAAAGCAACCAAGGAATTTTTATTTCACAAACCAAGTATATCAGAGAAATGCTAAAGAGGTTCAGAATAGAAGATTGCAAACCAGTTATCACTCCCATGAAAACCAGTTGTAAGTTGAGCAAAGATGATGATTCAAAGTCTACAGATCAGAGGAAATATAGGTCAATGATTGGCAAACTGTTATATGTGACAACATCCAGACCAGATGTAATGAAGGCAGTTGGATAGGTGGCACAATTTCAAGCATCACTAAAGGAATCACATATATTAGCAGTAAAGAGGATCTTCAGATATCTCAAAGGAATAGAAAAGTTTGGATTAAGGTATCAAAAAGGAAAAGATCTACCACTTATGGCCTACGCAGATGCAGATTGGGCAGGTTGTATTGATGACCGACGAAGCACCAGTGGAGCAGCGTTCTACTTAGGTGATTTTTTGGTATCATGGCTAAGCAAGAAACAATCATCGGTATCTCTATATACGGCCGAGGTAGAGTATATTGCAGCAACAACATGTTGTACATAGGTTCTTTGGATGAAACAAACTTTGACAGATATACAGGTTGAGTATGATGAACCCATTCCAATATATTTTGATAATACAAGTGCCATCAGTATCTCAAAAAACTCGGTGATGCAGTCCAAGACTAAGCACATTCCAATCAAGTATCACTTTCTACGAGAACAGGTTGTAGAAAAGAACATCAGAGTTGAGTATGTGGGCATAAAAGAACAAGTGGCAGACATCTTTACAAAACCACTTCCATGGGAAGCCTTTGAATATCTTTGCCAAAGACTTGGAGTTATTTCTACTCCACAAATGAATGTTTTTTTAATTCTTATATTATATGTCTTAGATGTACATGAGGAAGCACCATAAGAGGATAGTTTGTTAGGGGGAGCAACCCCAGAGGGAAAGATACCTTTGCCATTGATGACAAAGGGGGAGAGATTTATTAGATGCAGAGGATAGAGGTATGGTTCTAGGAGGAATAGATTTATCAGATGCAGAGGATAGAGGCATGGCTTCAGGGGGAGAATGAGTGATATGATTTCAGTGCAGAGGACAAAGGCATGGTTCCAGGAGGAATAGATTTATCAGATGCAGAGGACAGAGGCATGGTTTCAGAGGGAGCATGAGTGATATGATTTCAGTGTTGCATCAGAGTGTTTCCATCAATGCCAAAGGGGGAGATTGTTGATTAAGGTTGGTTGTCATTGATGTCAACCCTTGAAGAAAGACCCATAACACAAAGGTTTGGGTAATGGACCCAATAGTGTTTGATGTAAATATGACTCATTATTTTTTTTTCATGGTTGATAAGAAGAAAATATGGATGAACTCCAAAGTGGTCCCCTTATGGTGAAAGCCCTCATAGGAAGACGCTTTGTGCAGCAAGAGAACCCATGCTTAATTGTGGAATAATGAGATGAAGGAAAGTGAATTTGTCAGGGAAAATATCCTAGATGGATAGTGCTTTTCATGTCATTTCCGGCAGTATGTGGAACGTCACATAATTCCTCACGGTTAGAGTGTTATGGCCATGAGAAGTTGGAGACCACAGGTTTGGGTAATGGACCCAAGTTTGTTTGATGGGTAATGGTATGAGTTATGATATATTTTCAGATAATACTATTCTATATGGATAGTACATGTCATGCCATTTCTGGTGGGATGTAGAATGTCACATAACTCCTCACGGTTTGAGATTTATGGCCTTACGAAGTTGGAGGACCCTCATATGTCATCTAGAAGCCCCAAAAGGTCAAAGTAATCAAAGTGGTTTAAGAGTTTTTAAAAGGTAAATAATAAAGTAAAGTGATGAGTGTATTATAATTCAAAGTGAATACAAAATAAATTATTTCAATAATAATTTTAATGGAGAAATTAGAAGTGGACCCAACCCTAAAATAAGGAAAGTGGGGCCAAGTGACCTAGACTATGTTTCTAAGGAAGCTACTTGGAGAGTATAAATAAGAGGCAAGGCTCTCTCATTTGAATCACACTTAAGAATATTGAATATATATAGGTGTCTAAGGTATATAAATGATATCTAAGCCAAAATTCTGAGGAAAGTGAAGAAAAGAAGGCCGAAATGCAAGGAAGGATAAATTCTTTTGATGGTGCTTTCTAAGGTATGTTATTTTTAGGTCATCTCACCATTTTTGCTATAACTTTTTTTTATATAATGATTTAGATCCTAAAATTGATATGCAAGTGAGAAAACATATCCAAGTATATGTGATTAAAAATTCAGCTTTTGGGTCATTGTATTTTGGGAGTTACACTCTGTGGGAAATAGGGTTTGTGGTCAGTCCTGAAACTAGTCAAAATCAGGTGTTTCAGGTAAAAACGTCATAACTTATTCATAACAGATCAAAATTAAGTGAGACAAAATGTGTTGGTTAGGGTACAGACTTTAGTATGTTTTGTAATAGTTTTAGATCATTTCATCAAATATTTTGTGCAGGGCACGCTCGACAAGATCGCTTTCTAGAATAAGCCAGAATTTAGCAAGGTATGCCATTTTTTCTATAACTCCTTTTTTTTAGAGGTTACAAGTAGTGTCACTTAGAGGAATTGAATAAAACACATTGAAGAACATTATATATCAGTTTCAGATGTTTATACATTACAGGTTCAATGTTATTATTACTTCAAGTTAGGGTTGTTGACTAATCCAAAACTAGGCATGTGAGACTAAAGAAAAGTTTGATGAAAATGCTAATCTCTTTCTATTAAAGTTAAGGAAGGTTTGCAGGAATGTGATCATATACACCAGGTCTATTACAGAGCTACAAATCAGATTTGGATGATTAAATTGATGAGGGATTTTGGTTGAGGTACACGTTGAGTACATGGTTGAGACAAGTAGTTGATGAGTTGGCGCACATACATGAGATGTATAGTTGATGATGTTGGTAAATATTGATGATTCATAGTTGATGAGTAGTTGATACATGATTGAAACATACTTGGTACATGGTTGGATGCACTTGCTTATGGTATAGGTTGATTACAGGTTGGTGCATGGTTGATGCACTTGTTTATGGTACAGGTTGATTACAGGTTGGTGCATGGTTGATGCACTTGTTTGTGGTACAGGTTGATTACAATTTTAGGTATAGGTTGATGCATGGTTGATGCATGGTTCAGATTTATTGGTACAGGTTTACAGCAGTATATCTCACAGTGATAGTGTGACAGTGGTTCCATCATTCTACTTCTACTTTAGGGTGGCAGGACAGGGCAAGGACAGGTGGTTGTAGTCACCTTCTGGTTGTAGCCAGAGAACATTGGGGGTTGTATCCTCCTTCTGGTTGTATCCAGAGATTTGGGGAGTTGGAGCTTCCCTCAGGTTGTAGCCTGAGAAACTAGGGGGTTGGAGCCTCCTTCCAGTTGCATCTAGAAAACAAAGGAAGTTGGTACTTCCAATTAATGTAATTCTTCAATACATATAAGAAAAAAATTTCTATGGTTTTCTGCCGATTTGGGTTTCCATGTAAAACACTGGTGTACTATGTATGTGTGTGATTGTTTATTTATTACTACTCATTATTGGATAATAATTCTACATTGATATAATGTTTGAAGAAAAAAGATCATAATTACGTTATTACTGATTCACCCCCCCTCTCAGTGATCCAACATTCGCAAGAGTTTTGGAAAGTTGGCCTTCCTTTATGTTGATCATAAATGCATTTAGATATCCTTATGGTATCCTCCAATGTTTTGGGATCATCCTATTGTATCTTATCTATGATGAATGGTGGCAGTCCACTCAAATGCCTTTGAATCTTAAATGTATCATCCTTGATGAAAGATACATACTTTAGCAGTTCTAAAATCACTCTTTCATATTCATCTATGGTCATACTACCAAGCTCAAGTTCAAAGAATTCCATTTTCTTGTTATAGTATCTCTTTGTCAAGTATTTATTTTAAAAATACTTCTTGAATTCCTTCTAAGTAATATTTTCCTTTTTAATGTTTTTCACCTGCACAAATTGGTCCTGCCACATGGATGTATTTCCCTTGAGATGATAGATGGAAATTCTTCATTCTGTGTGTGAAGAGTAATTATGCAATTGAAAATACTCCCTTTCCTTCTCCATGCCCATTTGAGTTTGTACCTTCATTACCCATATGGACTGTTCGTGCAATTATTTTCATAATATATTACCAAACATAAATTATCAACCGAGATTCGTAATCAGTAGAGTTGATGCACTATATGTGCCGATAACATATAGGTTCCTATGTCTGTTTAGTATATCTTAGATAAGAAAACCAACAATAACAAAATACCTTGTTTTTAAAGATAACACTCTTCACACAATTCAGAAATTAGGAAGAAAAACTTGCAATCATATACTCAAAAGCTTTTTCTCAGATAATGCCTTGTCCATTTACAAGCTCATGAAGTAGAAATATGGACTTTGAATTTGTTATCTGTAGCTACTATCCTTAACAACAACTAACAAGCAAATCTAGGCACACTTCAATAATAAAAAAAAATAAAGTTCATGGTAAAACTCTCAACAAACACTCAATCGAAAAGGTTATTGCTCACATCTCAAGTGTGTTCATTATAGTATCATGAAATGAAAAGATGAACTCAGATCTGTCCCATGTAGCAACTAAACTAATCATCCATTAACACTATGTTTATCTAAATGCTTCACACAACTTCAAACTTAGCAGAGAAAACTGATAATAAAAATTCTCAAACAAAATAGTCAATCAAAATATTCTTAGGTGACAAGTCTGTTCATTCCAGGATTATGAATTAGAGAGATGAAATTAAGAGATTGTTTCCTGTAGCAATCAAAACAATAATTAACAATCAACTCCAACCACTCTTGAAACAAAAATCATTTTTCACTTTGTTCTATCAAGCAAATCTTCTTTAGTACAAGGAACAATTCAACATGACTGAGGGAATTTATTATGGAACATGAAGATGAGATATAAATTCCTTTGATTCCTGTACATACTGAAAACACTACGATCATAAACTCAAAATATCATTTACTTAACAATCCCATGCTTCAAACAATTAAATAGCAATCTGCAATATTAGAAAAGGAAAATATTTATTTGATCTAGGATCTGATTATTCACACCAATTCAAAACAAATGATTTAATTTTGAACTCTTGAAATGGATTTAAAATAATTGACAACACACTATTGTGAAATGTTCACACAATCACACAAATTATATACAGGGAGGTTTACCTTGGTTGGGGCGGTGGGCCCTTGCCGAACCAACAAGGTACCTCTAAAATGATAACAGGATAAAACGTTCTAATCATACCCAAAAATTGCACAACATGTCGTTTGTTTTTATTCAAATGGTAAATTGAATCAACAGCCCATCATCTCATAGATCAAAACAATATCCATCATTCTGCTCATTACATCCATACGTATCTTTGTTCTTTCTACTGCTTCATTACATCAATACACATATCTCTTTGTGTCCTATCTCCTATACAACATCCCTTATAAAGAAGGTAAGTTGATACGATCCAGATCTAAGGATAAGAATCAAACTATTTTCAAAATATTATAATTGGAAATTCATATCAAATCTTTAGGAATGGACTTCATCCTCATGACACAAAGTGCATGAGTGATGAAGTCTATCATGATATCAAAACCAATTTGGAGACTTCAATCCAACTGATTTCTTGGAATATTCAACAACAAACTCGTCCAACAAACGATTTCTAGAAATAGCAATTGGTACCGGAATATCACAGTCGCACTGGTACCAGAATAGGTGCAGTTGTTTGGTAATAGAATAACACAGTCACACAGGTACCAAAATAACACAGTCACACTGGTACCGTAATAGCACAGGATGGTACCAGAATAACACATGCTAGTACCGAAATAGCATAGGGTAGTTGTAACGTTCCCCCGACTAACCACAGGCCGGTAGTGCGCCACTCCATAGAAACCACTCATGCTCTGACACCAGTCAATAACATTCCCAGTAATCAACTGAGCTATGCCACCTATATTTACTCTTTAAACTGTATGCAACTAAAACATATACATACAACATTCTTGTGGAAGCTTTAAAGATAAATAACAATTTTCTTTCTGTAACATACAAATTTTATACTAAAATAACAGTAACTACATATATGCATCATTTACAGGAAATTACCCATAAGCACACAAGCAATCATAATCACATATATGATAAAATCGTAACATAGGCATGTAAATAACAAAGTAGCATATCATTTTATCATACAATTGGTACTTATCTTAGAAATATTGTCACCAACTGCTTACAGACCGTCCACGAACCTCCCATCCATAGCATACATTGTTCATCACTCTCAACAGTGAGTCACCCCCGAGCTAGGACTGAACTCAACCTAGGGTAAAGGGTTCCTACCCATGCTAAGGCTCATAGACAATAGGAAAGACTCCATCTCAGGTGCTCACTCAACTAACAACCTACAACCTCTCATTCCCCACATGCCTATCCCACCCAAGGAAGTGTTCCCTTTCTCTACTCAACAGTCCCTCGGTTTCCCCACTTCCCTTCCAGGGCTTCAACAACAGGCTAGACCGGAAGTCTCAGATCATTGTAGCTGTAGTTTAGCACCTTCGGGAATCAATCCCCAACAATTCTCTCACTCAAAGAATTGCTCATGGGCCTGACATTCTGCTTCTTCAATCCCGCTCCAAGCTAACTAGGTACACCAACCAAAAGGTTATGGGAACAGGTTTCAGAATGGTGAAAAGGTTGTCTCCAAGATAACATAATGCATGAGTGAGAATAGTACTGGAATCATTGACTAGATAACTGAGTGTGTATCGGAATCATCGTGAACTCTTCGTGAAAAGTGATGGTCAGAATGATGGTTGGGCTCCCCCCCATGATATGAATGCACGTCCCCAACTTAACACTTGTCATATCGGAAGTTGATTTGGTCCACTTGTCTCCAACTTTAGAACTTAGGATAAAATAATTATCCATACTTTACATTTTAGGAATATTAATATAATATTCCCTTGGCTTTTGGCCCTCCCCTTCCCTAACTGGTGATATTTAGTTCCCCATCTCTTTTATCGTGGTTGGTCTACATGCAACGATGTATTTTATATTAATCATGAGTCATGTACAAAGTAGGTGCATTGTCCCTTGACATCTAGGCGTTCCGGCCTAATACAAAAACATAAGCATCCCTGCTTATAATAATCATCTCACTATCCTATAACACATATCATATACATGAGGCTCATTGTCCTCCATACTGCGCGCACCTTAGTTACTATGCACGGTATCTTGCAATGTGCATATTACATCATTTTATTGCGCAGTTCATGCGCGCACTATGCCACATGTTGTGCATTACCAAATGAGGTCAAAACAACTCACCAGGTTAGGTATATTTATATTACATTTACAATTGGGTTTGATTGAGGGATATTACAATCCCCTCCCCTTATTTATGCACTATCCTCAGTGCATCATACACCCATATACATCATATTTTTCAAAAATCTACAAAATGATGCAGGTATTCTATCTGCATTGCATCTTCATGCTCCCAAGTAGCATCCTTAGGACCATACTAGGTCCATTGAACCTTTACAAGCCCTATGGCTTGGTTCCAGAGCTGCTTGACTTTCCGGTCCAAAATGCGCACTGAATGCACTTGAAAAGCACCTTCTTGCTCCACTTGAATCACATTCCAATTAATAACATGATTAGCATTGGGTATATATTTCTTTAGCAATGATACATGGAAGACATTATGAATAGACATAGATCTAGGTGATGCAATCATATAAGCAAATGGACCAATCCTCTCCAGGAGTTTAAAAGGCCCACAAAATCTAGCTGCCAACTTGGCGCAGCTTCCCAACTTCAGGGAACTCCTGTTAGCTTTCACTTTCAAGGAAACATGATCACCCACTTTGAATTCTCTGTGGGCTCTGTTCTTATCGACATAACTTTTCGATCTGTCTTGGGTAGCTTTTAAATTCTTCTTAATTTTTGTTATCTGGTCCTCCATATCCCTAATCAACTTTGGCCCAACTACTGTCCTATCAATTGGATTATCCCAACTCACTGGAGTATTGCACTTTCTGCCATAAAGTACTTCAAATGGGCTCATCTTCAATGATTCCTGATACCTATTGTTGTACGTGAATTCTACCAATTGTAGGTAGTCTTCCCATTTTTATGGTTTATCCATCACATACATTCTCAACATATATCCTATCACTCTATTCACCCTCTCTATCTCTCCATCAGACTCAGGATGCACTAGTACATATTGTAAAAATTCCGACGTTTTATTTGCAGCGTTATGGACAAAATTGTCCATATTGTCACAAAATAGAGGAAATTTATAAAAAAAAAAATCATGTTTCCCAATAACATCGGTCTTGCCACGTTGACGTCTCTCTTGCCACGTTAATGTCGGTCTTGCCACGTTAACGTCTCTCTTTCCACGTTTTCCACTGGAACATCTCTCTTGCCACGTTTTCCACTGGAATATCTCTCTTGCCACGTTTGTGAAGATGTATGTCGCAATTGCGACATTTTGGAAACTAGGTTTTCCCCTCCAACAATCACCTTAGTATGTTCACCAAGTCAAAATACCAATGGTCACTTAGGAATTTTTTACGTCGGAATTGCGACGTTACAAAATCTATAAATATGTTGCATTTGACGGATGTTGCGACAAGTTTTCTATAATAACGATGCTTCTTACTTCTTGAAGAAGAAGTAACGAGTAAACTGGAGTGC
>ML780763.1:446351-467573 GCA_009831015.1 Picea engelmannii
CATTAACTTTAGTCTTTAAGTCATCAAAATAAAAATGTATTACATAGATGCTGAGGGAATTCCACTCCAAAATACAAGAGAGTAGAATCTAGATACAAAACAGGTAGCAATCTCATATCTCATAGATATTAGAGTCACTGTCACTGTCAATAGTCCTCCTCCATGTCATAATCAACATCACTACCACTGTCCTGTCCTCCATCCTCATCCTCCTCTATGCCCAATCCAAGCTCTTTTGCTCCATCTGCTAGTGTGGAGGATGACTCATCAAGAGGCTCCTCATTGTCCTCATCAAAAGTGGTCGGCTCTAACACCGGTTCAAAAGTCAAATGAACAACTAAAATCACAAAGCAAAACCCTTTTTATCTCCCATGGAATGCTTTACATAGGGCACGTGTTTGAAAATCGTGACACATCCTCAGGAAGGTGTCTGACACGGTTTGGTGATGTGTCCTGCACTCATGACACAGCTTGATCACATGTCCGACATGTACCGTAGTGTGTCTTCACATGGACACCGCGAATACAGACACTTGGCCCCTTTTGGACGTGTCAAGTGACTTAGGTCTAGAGTTGCACTGAGCCTCCACTGACTACTATAGTGCATGTTTGGATGTAAACAAAATTGGAGCACTTGCCAAAGACAAGTCTAAGTCCTTGAAATCAGTAGATCTGCTACAACAAATTTGAAGAGTTATATCTGTTGAAGATCTTTTGGCTCATCTGGTGACTCCAATGAGGATTGAGTTGTTCTTCTTTTCTATTGTCGAAGTTTCACTGGTGACATCAAAGAGAAGAAGTACCTTTCAACACTCTTTTTGTGACTCCATAATAAAGGTATGATTTAATTTCTGTATTGTTACTATTGGTAGTTGAAATGCTGAAAAATGAGTTTTGAAAATTTATTGGCTAGGAGTTACGCCCCTCTAAATTTCATTACTATTCACGGATATCCAAATCTTCTTCCTGCTACCTCAAAATGGCTAGATTTTCTCCCAAGACTTGATGGAAATGGTGATTCTGCAAAACAACACCTTGAGGATTTATATACCTTTGCAGAAAATTTTGAACTTCAACATGAGGATATGATGATGAAGATTTTTTTCAAAGACATCATGTGGGGATGTCAGAGAATCCCAATACCATTGTGTCTTGAGGAAGGAGGCATTGATTCAATGCTGACATTTGAAACAATATTCATGAATTCTTGAGGAAAACCTGGAGAATATGAAGTTTCTTGGAAGAAAAGGAACAACATAGCCATAAATCAGAATGGATGGATGATGATAGTGAGGAATTAAGTGATGCTGAAGTCCCCAACATTAGAGTTCATAGTGTGCAGGTAGAAGATGTTATGATTATGACTTGTTCTCAGGTACTATTTGGGCAGAATGTTGAAGGTGAATCAAAGCTTGAAGAACAAGATGAAGCGTAGCTTCAAGAAGAAGATATTTGTCTATTCATCAACAATGAACAACAATCTGTCAATGATGCAAAATGCTCAAAATATGTATCAGAATTGTTGAGTGAATGTGTGCCTCCTATTCTGCATCATTTGGCTGAATTCAAAGACCATCCTTATGAAGAAATTGTTGTCATAAATGATGATGAAGCTTTGAACTTAAATGAAATGGAGATGCAATCTCCCACTTGGCTTGAGAGTGAAAGGCGAGATAGCATGGATGTTGAAGTGGCTGAAGCTAAAGTGTGCACTGAAGGTTGCAAATAAGTTATGTCTTTTCATTGTCATAAATTTAATTTTGAAGAAAATGTTAATGAAGCAGGAAGAAATTTCCATGTATGTTCTCACTAGATGACACCTATATGACTTACTTCTCCTTTGGGCTTGGAATGACTATTAGGTCTTGATATTGATATTTTTATTTTTTTTTAAATACCTACACAAAGGTGGCAATTGTGACGTCTGTCACTCTCTTCGTTTTGCTATTGCCACGTCCAAGACATCTCTCTTTACACCTCCAAGATTGTCACTCCCATAGCAACCACGTCGGAGCTAGTAACTCCTGGTCGTTGTTGTTTCCACTTGATGGATGTCGTTCTTGCCACGTCCAAGAGTACCGCTCCCATAGCAACCATGTCGAAGCTAATACCTCATCTCGTCAGTCTTGCCACCTTCAGAACGTCTCTCTTGCCACCTCTGAAACGTCTCTCTTGCCACCTTAAGAACGTCTCTTTTACCACCTTTGAAACGTCTCTCTTTCCACATCTAAAACGTCTCACTTGCCATGTTTGCAACGTCTCACTTACCACATTTGAAACATCGGTCTTGCCACGTTTGCAACACCTCACTTTCCACGTTTGCAACGTCTCACTTGCCACATTTGAAACGTCGGTCTTGCCACGTTTGCAACGTCTCACTTGCCATGTTTGCAACGTCGGTCTTACGACGTTAATATGGGGTTGGAAAATCCAATTTATGATGACACGTGGTGTCATATAACGTCGCAAGACAAACGAAAACTAGGTCATCGGAAAAATGACGTCTTGTGAAACGTCGTTTGAGGGGGTCTGAGGTTTTTCGGTCTTCCGACAATAGAAAGTGGAAATTGCGTTGAACACGCCATTGAAATTTGACCCAAATGCAGTAGTGATGGTAAGTTGTATTAAAGTTCATATTTGTTTTGAATCCTTTGAACAATCCTTTCTATAAATTCAAGGTGAATTTTGGATCTCTGACCGACACAATTGTTTTAGGAATCTCATGCAATCGTGCCACTTACTTCATGAAAATATCAACAACTTATGTTGTCTTGTGAATAGTTTTCAGTTGAATAAAATGGGTAGCTTTTGTAAGCTTGTCCACTATCACCATGATCAAATCATGCATCTTTCCTATTCTAGGCAATCTCGTAATAAAATCCATTGTCACCACTTCCCACTTCCATTCAGGAATGGTTAAAGGCTGCAGCAACCCTGTTGGGTGTCTATTCTCATCTTTCACTTTTTGGCATTCCATACATCTAGCGATGTACTTGGTGATCTCTTTCTTCATACCTGGCCAAAAGTAATGGCTCTTGATCGCTGCCACAGTTTTCTCATATCCAGGATGTTGTGCATAAGCAACATTATGCATTTCATGAAAAATCATATCTTTCAAGTCTTGGACTTTTGGAACAAAAATCTTTTTCTTGCACAACAATATTCCATCTATCCCCAGCTTATATTCATCCACCTTCCGAAGTATCTTACCCTATTGTAGCATTGCTACCAATTCTCTGTACTACAGATCTACATTAACAGCCTCCATAATTTTTCTTTTAACATTAGTTTGGTACATGCTAATGGATGTAGCACTTAGTTCATGCACACTCCTGCTGAGTGCATCCGCCACTTTATTTTCTTTCCCCTTGATATGCTTTATATCAAATTCATATTCACTTATAAATTCTCACCATCTACTTTGCCTAGCATTTAGATTTGGCTGATCAAATGAATATTTCAAACCATTGTGGTCTATTCTTAGCTCAAACCTTTTTCCCATGAGGTAGTGTCTCCATTTCCTCAAGGCATTCACTATGGCCGCCAACTCCAAATCATGAGTGTCATAGTTTCTTTCATGATCCTTCAAATTCCTTGATTCGTAACATATGACAAACCCATTTTGACTACGGACTCCACCAAGTCCTCCATTACATGCATCAATGCATACAATGAAGTCTTGTTCTAGGTTTGTGATCCTTAATATTTGAGCACTTGTCAATAATTGTTTTAAGTGTTGGAAACTTCTCTCACAATCCAGTGTCCACTAAAACTTCATTCCCTTTCTTTGCAAGGAAGTGATTGGATGTACAACCTTTGAGAATCCTTCAATAAATCTTCTGTAGTAACCTGCAAGACCCGTGAATGATCTCACCTCTGTCACATTCTTTGGTGATGACCATTCTCTAATGGCCTATATCTTCTCAGGATCCATTGCTATCCCATCTTTTGAAATGATATGCCCCAAATAACGAATCTATTTCTGATAAAATGAGCACTTGCTCAATTTGACATATAACTGGTGTTCCATTAATACTTGCAACACCATCCTCAAATGATGTTCATGCTCTTCCTCTAACTTGGAATACATAAGAATTTCATCCAAAAAGACAATGACAAACTTGTCCAAATACTCTTGGAAAACGCCATTCATTAAGAACATGAAAACAACTGGTGCATTTGACAACCCAAATGGTACCACTGTGAACTCGTAATGACCATACCTTGTCCTGAAGGAATTCTTACTAATATATTCCTATTTAATTCTTACCTGATGGTATCCTAATCTGAGATCTATCTTTGAAAATATCTTTGCATCCTTCAATTGATCAAAGAGGTCATCAATCCTTGGTAGAGGATACTTGTTCTTAACAATCACTTTATTCAACTATCTGAAATCAATGCACAACCTTAGTGTTCCATCTTTCTTTCTCACAAACAAGACTAGGGCACCCCAAGGTGACACACTTGGGCATATATACCCCTTCTTTAGAAGTTCTTAAAGTTGCATTTGCAACTCCTTCAATTCTGGTGTACTCATTCTGTAAGGAGTCTTTGAAATTGGCGCTGCTCCAAGCATCAAATTTATAGAGAAATCAATGTCTCTCCTTGGGGGTAGTCCGCGTACCTCCTTGAACACATCTTCAAAATCTTCTAGGACTGCATAATCCTCCAAATTTGGCACCTTATCTTTAGGTGTCTCTGCCAAATGAGCTACAATTATTTGACATCATTTTCTGTAATACTTCTTCAGTTGCAATGCTGAAATTTCTCTAATGGTTATTTCTCTGGGAATTCCCTATACCTTATTTTGTTTCCCTTCCTCATCCAGGCAAGTAAAAGCTTTGTTGTGACAATCTAAGAGAGTGTGATTTTGGTCCAACCAATACAACCCAATTAGACAGTGATAGGAACCTAAAGGAAAGATGTTTAAATCTGCCTTGGTATCCAGTCCATTCATGTCTATGAGGAATGAATTAACCATCTCATTAACTTTTCTTCTGGATCCTGTAGCTAGTTGCACCAACCAGGATTTCCCATTCTTTCTTCTTGGAAGTTGCAAACTTTCCACCATATTAGGGTCTATATAACTATGACTAGCTCTTGAATCAATTAAAAGAGCAAGGGTTTGGTTGTTGATCATACCTTCCACTTCAATCATGTGGGATTGATACTTTTCTTTCTTATTGTCCAGGACTGCATAAATCCTTGGCACATATCTTCCCATTTGCTCTATTGTTTATGCTCATTGTACATTGTGAACAACCCTAGTTCTTTCACCTCTGTGAGGACAATCTCTGAACCTATGGTCTCCTTTACAACCCCAACATTGCATAGGTGGTTGTCTTGGCTCTTGACTCCCTGTGTCAATCACTTTGGGTTCTTTATGCATTTGTTTCCATTGTGTACTATTTCTGAAGAATAGTGGCTTATCTTCCTTCTTCCTTAGATCCACCTTGAATTTCTTATTGTCTTCCCAAGACTTTTGGAAAGCTGGCTTTTCTTTCAGCTGATCATATAAGCATTTATCTCTCCTTATGGTCTCTTCTAATTTCTTGGGATCATCATACTGTATTTTTTCACTGGTGAACGATGGCAATCCACTTAAATACCTTTGAATATTGACTGTCTCATCCTTAATGAAAGAGACATACTTCAACAATTCGAGAAACCTTCTCTCATATTCATCTATGGTCATACTTCCAAGCTTAATTTCAAAGAACTCTTTCATTTTCTTGTCATAGTACCTTTTAGTTAAGTACTTCTTATCAAAATACTTCATGAATTCCTTCCAAGTAACACTTTTCTCTACAATGTGCCACACATGCACATGTTGATCCCACCACATGGAGGCCTTTCCTTTGAGTTGATAGATAGTGATTCTACCTTCTGCATGAGAAGAATAATTATTCAATTGAAACTATTTCCTCATTCCTAACAACCATGGTTGTTCATCTTCATCCTTCTTGTTCTCACCATCAAATGTAGGAGGTTTGATTTTGTTCATTTCTCCTTGTAGCTCATCCACCCCAGATCTCTTATACCTTCTGACAGGGGATAGACTTGAGTTGTTTCCTTCTCTCTTATTGGAATGCCCTTGGGAATGATGGTGATGTCTATTAGCAGCTTTTACTTTTCCTTTCTCCTCTGAAGATTTGTGACTCTTAGATTTACTTGAGTCACTCTCCTTAACCAATTTCTTTTCTATTATGTTCAAACCCTCCAATAGCTTCATGTTGAAGTCATTCTGTTACTCCTTGGATTTCATAAGCCTATCATTATCAACTTTATGGCTTTAGACATCCTTCTACAAATTCTTAATGGTCTCAGCCATATTCATATCTTCATTCCTTTCTTCTCCATGTCTGTTGGAGTTCGTTCCTTCCATGCCTAAATGGACATCCACCCCTCTGCTCTCCTCTTGCTGACTTTAATTCCCCTGTGCTTCTTCCATTCTTATGGACTCCGCACTGGTCTGATCTGATCGAGTTTTTGTTAATTCTGCAAAATATGTAGCCATCGAAACTTATTAGGCTAAATTTGAACAATTCATGAGAATAAGCACCTTTTGATCCTATATACACATCAGAATTATCTCTCTTGATTTATTGGTGTTATTACCATGGAAATTCTAGATAAGACCTGAGTCTCAAAAACACAGATGTGTAGTGCCTTCAAAGATACACTTGAGAAAGAAGGTGGTTTGCTGAAACCACTTTCGCCAAGACACGGTATCATGTGTCTCAACATGTCAAATCCACCACTCGTGGAGCAGGCGATGGCTAGTCAAATCACCCTGCTTCACTCGTTCGATACTTCGCAACCATGTGACATCGGTTGAACGCCACCAAGTAACGAACTCAAAATATAATCATTTGAAATGGATTGGCCAAGCATGGCAACCCAACTCTCTTGTACGTAATTTGTTTGTGCTTCATAAATGGATTTCTATAATTATCACTTCCCAAGTATGAACATATCTGCGTATCTAGAACCAAAGTAATCTCCAAACTGCTCGATTTCCTGCTCTCTGTAAAGACACATTTTGGCATCCCCAACCTAAGATACATGAAAAAGGCTAAGTAGAGTGAGACTGGTTATTCGAGAAACATGCTATACTTTCCTGTGAGTAAGGAGGAAAGGGTCCTTGCACACATTCTAGAAAATAAGTTTCATACAGAGCCAACTACAGACTCACGATTGGAAACCAGGTTGAATCCCACTATAAAAGATTTAGTCATCAACAGGCCATCTACTAAGAAGAAAAGGAGTAAGCGGCACAAGAAGGAGGAATCTATGGTTGAAGCATCCAAAAGTGTTGGGGAGAATCAATTGGTCTGGTTAGATTCTTCCTTAAAGGCAGAGATCGCTAAGCTGAAGTAAATCTTCAACTAAGATAAGCATGTCTCAACGAATTTTGAACATTTGGTAATGGAGGTAAAGACTACCAGAGATGATAGGCCTATTCTTCAAACAACCCTTTTTACGATAGGCTAATTGTTGTCAACACCATTTTTGTAATTTTTGTGATTAGTACGACTATATAAATACAGAAACAGATTTTTAGACTGTTTTATTACAATTCATATCTGGTGATATTATGAATCTTGTCTTCTTTTATAATAATTTTTTCTTGTAATGTTATATTTTCATTTTCATTTGTCTAAATAGAATGAAATTAAAACTCAGAATTATTTTTAATTAATGCTTCGATGCGGTTATGTGTTTCTTTTTCTCTTATTATTATGCAATTTAAACTCAGATTCATCGCCTTCCAAGTGACTTCATGTGCATTAAACTTGACCTGTTCATTTATATTATTGTTCATAACAATATCACAAGGTAAAACACTTTTCCACGCACCGAAATCTATTGTGCATTTCTTCTTCTTCGCATCGACAACTCACATGCACTACTCTTGCATTGTGCGCCAATACCCACTGCACACAGTGTTTGTACCACACACCAATATTGCACATGCATTTCATCCTATGCATGCACCATGTCAAGTTTAACATATTCCATAGCACCCAAATATCTTCGCACACTACTAAATACACAGTCGCGAAACAACTTATACTCATACTTATGCAGGTACTAACAAAACTCCTCTATGTTAAGCAATACTTGCGCACCCCATGTGCACATTACTATGTGTGTGCTCACCGTGCTAGGCTAAATTCAACATGTGCATCTACACATAATAATCTTTCGCGTGTCACCACAATTTACCATGCACACTAGCGCGCCATCATTTTCCCGTACGATGCCAAAATTTACCCCGCGCGCACAAGCACACTGACCTTTTTCCATGGGCACTCCATGACTCCAATTTTGGTCACTTCGAAGTTACTCTTTTGTGAATATTTGCTTCAACTGAACCCCTATGGCCCATCCAAGCTCAGTGTTGAACTAAAGCTCTGATACCATTATGTAACATTCCCCAAACCAACCACAGGCCGGATTGTGCCACTCCAGAGAAACCACTCATGCTCCGACACCAGTCGGTAGCATTCCCAGTAATCAACTGAGCTATTCCACCTATATTTACTCTTTAAACTGTGTGCAGCTAAAACATATACATACAACATTCTTGTGGAAGCTTTAAAGATAAAAAACAATTTTCTTTCTGTAACATACGACTTTTATACTGAAATAATAGTAACTACAGATATGCATCATTTACAGGAAATTACCCATAAGCACACAAGCAATCATAAACACATATATGATAAAATTATAACATAGGCATGTAAATAACAAAGCAACATATCATTTTATCATACAATTGGTACTTATCTTAGAAAGATTGTCACCAATTTCTTACAGACCATCCACGAACCTCCCAGCCATAGACTACACTATTCATCACTCTCAACAGTGAGTCACCCCTGAGCTAGGACTGAACTCCACCTAGGGTAAAGGGTTCCTACCCAGGCTAAGGCTCATGGACAATAGGAAATACTCTGTCTCAAGTGCTCACTCAACTAAAAACCTATAGCCTCTCATTCCCCACATGCCTGTACCACCCAAGGAAGTGTGCCCCTTATCTACTCAACAGTCCCTCAGCTGCCCCACTTCCCTTCCATTGCTTCGGCAATAGGCCAGACCGGAAGTCTCATAGCGTTGTAGATACAGTTTAGCACCTTTGGGAATCAATCCCTAGCAATTCTCTCACTTAGAGAACTGCTCATGGTCCTGACAACCCACTTCTTCAATCCCACTCCAAGCTAACTAGGTACACCAACCAAAAGGTTATGGGAACATGTTTCAAAATGGTAAAAAGGTTGTCTCCAGGATAACAGAATGCATGAGTGAAAATGGTCCTGGAATCATTGACTGGATAACTGAGTGTGTACTGGAATCACCGTGAACTCTTCGTGAAAAGTGATGGTCAGAATGATGGCCGAGCTCCCCCCCATGATATGAATGCATGTCCCCAACTTGACACTTGTCATATCGAAAGTTTCTTTGGTCCACTTGTCTCCAAATTTAGAACTTAGGATAAAACAATTATCCATACTTTACGTTTTAGGAATATTAATATAATATTCCCTTGACTTTTGGCCCTCCCTTTCCCTAACTGGTGAAGTTCAGTCCCCCATCTCTTTTATCTTGGTCAGTCTGCGAGCAACGATGTATTTTATATTAATCATGAGTCATGTACAAAGTAGGTGCATTGCCCCTTGACATCTAGTCATTTTGGCCTAATACCAAAACATAAGCATCCCGGCTTATAATAACCGGTTCACTAGCCTATAACACATATCAAATACAAGAGGCTCATTGTCCTCCGTACTGTGTGCACCTTAGTTACTGTGCACGGTATCTTTCAATGTGCATATTACATCATTTTACTGCACAGTTCATGTGTGCACTATGCCACATGCTGTGCATTACCAAATGAGGTCAAAACAACTCACCCGCTTAAGTATATTTATATTACATTTACAATTGTGTTCGGTCGAGGGATATTATAGTAGTACCGGATCAATGTTATGCAGTTTTGTTGGTACCAAATCAATGTTGCTTAAGATCAAATGATTAGGATCATGCAAAATCAACTATTTTAATAGAATTAACTCAAGAAAATCAAACAAAACATGCCTTAACCATAAGTTACCTCTCTATGCACATGAACAGGGTCATTAAGTGTATTTGTGGAGGAAACAATCAATTATATATACATAGAATAGGTAAAATAGGCTCATATAGGGGGTAATAGAGGGTATTAGAAGTGTCAAAATGGAGACTCAACATTCCCCCATGCCTAAGTCATTGCATGTCCTCATGCAACAATGATCTTCAAAATTTCAAAATTGATTATACTCTTCACTCGATCAAGCATTCCCTAAAGTTTCATCTCTCTTCAACTCCTAAGTTCCCATTAAACAATATAAACTTCTTGTCTTATGCTTCATACTTCTTACCCATGGAAAAGTAGTTATGACGGAAAAGTAGAGTCATGAGTAATAGATTAGATCTATTAATGATTTGGCATTAATTCTTATACAATCTATTTTCAATCAAAGTTAAGAGAAAGGGATGGATGTGAATCTAATGTGATTATAGGATAGTGGCCAAAAGTTTTCAAAATAAATTTTGACTAATAGGCCCCCCTGGCTAGATTATCTTTAAAACAAAAGTGATATAAGCATATCTTAGATCTCATTTGAATAGAGGAACACATAAAATAATACATCCCAAGATGATTAACTCATTTCTTATCCAAGTTTTTAGAGATGAAGCTCTTCTTACTTAGGTAAGGTTAATTACACATACTGAGGGTCCCACTTCTCATGAAAACATATTTATTTTAAATATAGAACTCTAAAGTGGATACTTGAAGGTTCTTAAGAACATCATCCGAGAGATATAGAGGTCATCTCCTAGCCTTGATTTGATAATGATTGCTTCTGATTGAGACCCAAGGGTTTTTGTTCATTTTTAGGTGTGCCACTTTATGTTTTTCAACTCGCGTTACCCAACATAGCCCCACTTCCAGTAGGCTTGTTCAGTACCTCAGTGGGTTTACCTTAGTACCATACAAGCATGGCCCTGCTGCTAGTAGGCCTGTTCAGTACCCTGGTGGTTTTACTTGTACTTCTCGATACTTTCTTTTTATTATATTACTCAAAAGACTTAGAATGATGTATATTGTTCATTGACAATTTTTAGAGTATAAGGAAGGCAAGTGGTACGAGAGTGTTTTAGAGTTATTAGGCACATAATTAATTGTTTGCAATTATCCCAAGGGTGACATCATCCACATTCAACTTAAATCTCAGCTATTCAATGTATAATGGAACATCTCGGATAATGAATAAGAGGTCCCTCTAGTTAATCCTATTAGGGTTCTCATGAAATTTCATTGTGGTTTTGCAAGGGTGGTCCACCACATGAGGTTATCATCAATACCTCCCAAGAGAAACGTGTGAAGATAAACTTGGATAAAAACTTGTTTGAATCAACTAGGTTAGTATTTGACATAATGGTGTTACCACTTTCAAATGGATATTTCAATTAGCAATCACTTCTTCAAAATGATGAGGTAATAAGACAAGTGCATCCATTATCATATAGCGTTAAATGTGAAAATATCTTCTTAAATGATAGCAAGGATGATTCATTTAGGGTTGAGTGTAGAAATGTAGGAGGAAGATGCACACGAGAGTAAAAATAATTCAACACAAGACTTAAGTGATCCTTGATGGAAAGAACATGAAGAGATTATCTCATACCTTCAATTACCTAAAGTGAAAATGATGTTAAGCATAGGAAAAAGATCATATCACTTTGGCATCAGTGCCAGATAAGTAATGGAGCAGGGTTCTCCAGTACCGGAACAGAGCAGACGGTAGAAACAAAGTGACATGATGGATGATTTTTGCTCATTCATGGCGACAACCACTTCACAAAGGAATTCAGTGATAATATACGAGGAGATGTATATGAGGGCTTGCAAAATTTCATGGCGTGGAGCGTGCAATAATTGAGAGTAACCATATGTTTACTGCATAATTAGTCTAATTTCTTTAATAAAATGAAAAATGTTGAATTTATATGTCCTAGTACTTAAATCGAGCAACAAAACTTGAATATATGATTATAGCTACCAACACCTTATTGCTAGTACCAGATCACCTGAGTACTAGATGGATGTAAGGTTGTTCTTAGTACCAAAATAGATAAGACCTCCTCTTTGCCTAGTATCAGATGAATGCAGAGTTTTTCCCAGTACCGGAAGAGCACAGAGTTGTTATCCAGTACTGAACCATCACAAAATGGTATTCCAGTACTCAAGGGAATTTGGACAAGGTACCTGGGGGTAGTGCTCTGTGATGTGGAACTTTGTAAGTTGCCCTTTATAGAAGTTGTTGGTGTTTTCTACAAACTAAAATTTGTAGACTTCTCCTTGTGGCTGACATACTCTGAGTATCAATAATTGTTGTTGTAGGAAGAAACATATGAATTTGTTGAAGTATCATGCTGAAAAAACACTATTGTTGTTGCCACTTCCATTTTATTAGAAAATAAACCTTACTACTGTCTCAACAACCACCCCCCCATGCTTGAGTTCTTGCATGGACTCATGCAAAAAATGTGAGATGTTGAAAAAATGTTTCTCAGAGGGTTGCAAACATCTGCTAAAAACAAACCAATAGAACTAATTAAAACTAGATTTTTATTCATGCTTACAAACATAAAATTTAGGAAAAATGTCAAAAGTTGCATTATTATCTATGAATAAAATAGTTTAGAATCAACATTTAGTTTCAACTTCTATTAAAAATATCACTGAATTGATCATCCTTGTGAAATAGTGGTCTTAAAATAGGTAGGTAATGATAAAGCACGAACGCATCATTTTTAACAACTTAAGGAAGAAGAAGAAATTTGAAGAAATAGGTCATGAAGAACTCCCTTAAGTGTTATCTTCTGTTGACAAGGATGCCTTCTCCGCTTTTGAAACCCTTCCAATATTATGTGTGCATTTGGAGGATGAAGAGATTCCCTTCTCCTAAGATTCCAAACAAAATTATCATAACTTTTAGAAAGAAATCTACTATAGGAATGAAAGATCTTAAACCAACTGCTTATTAGCTTTTGACATTCCCATTTATGAAAAGTATGAAAGATAGGTTGCATTGGAACATTTATTTATTTATTTACTATCCTACTCTAATTGAAAAAAAGAAAATGTCCTTCGAGTATAAGAATACTTCCAATGAAGCCATGTGCATAACAGGGTTAGAAATATATTCATACTCAGGTTTGAAAGATAAATTTTAATGCATATGAGAGTATGAAGGACTAGCTACTTTGATGATGAAATCAATCAATAATGAAAAATAAAAGAGTGGTGTGATCGAATAAGTAATTGAAACTATATTTCAATAGGATCACTATATTCTTGTTTATCTTCTTTGTTTAGGTCACACTGAATGTCCTCCTCTACCATGCTATGCAAATTATCCTCTTCAAGATGTTTGGTCTGTGGAGTACATACAGGATCTGCTGAGAGGCATGCTAAGGACTCCTCAATATCAAGTTCCACTGGTTTCTCTCCATTGAATTCTATCCATGGTTCTTTATTCTCCTCAACAAATTGAGAAGAGGAATTTGATGGGACTTCTAAATCTTCCTGTGGAGAGACAACTAGATTCTTGACTACTGTGAAGATATGCTCTTCCTGAGAGGTTGATATCCCAGTTGCTGCTAGAATGTAAGAAAGTTCTTGGAGGAACATTCTTCAAGATCTTGATCATCCTTGAATTACTCTAGCTGGTTGATGATTCCAACAGAACTGGATAGGCTAATTGATTTACAATTGCATGAAATTGTGAATAATTATGGTTCATAATGCATTGGACATTATTCTTCTGATTTCTTGAGAAATCGACTGTCCAGATCATTTTTTTGAATGAATAGTTATATTCTAATATCCAATATATTTCCAATGCCTGCTTCCATTCTCAAATCAAAGTTTTGAGTAGAAAGTTATGGTTATTTGAAAAGTGTCCTTTCTATGAGGGAAATCGTTGTATAGGTGAACTTCTTCAGAAACCGAATTAGCTCTTGGAATATCATTGAATCATCTCTTAAGGTTCATAGGATACTGTGATTTATCTCAAATGCAGGTCTGTATAAATTAGAAACTTGCAGGATCCTTCTCTAAGCCCCTTTCTGTCTTAAAAATAAATTTCTGGGCACTATCCCCTTTACTTTGACCCCCAACCTCATGTGACTGTGGACTAGAAATAGGATGTTACCTATATGGAACTTACCCAAAGATTCGGGACTCCGGGCCTATGGAACTTTGGTCTTCAGATCTTTCTCCTTCAACGCATTCCAATTCCCCTAAATGTCAAATTGACAATCGTCTGAACCAACACTTCTTTGGAGCTTCAGGGCTCTAGTGCTCTGGAACTTTGGCCTTCATAGGTTTCTCCAAAAAAATACTCCAATTCCCCTGAATCCATAACTGGATAACTTCTAAACGGGAACTACTCCAGAGCTTCAGGACTTCGGGGCTTCAAAACTTTCGAATATTTGCTAACACAACACAACACTTTCCCTGAACATGCACTTCTCTGGAGCTTCGTTACTCCGATGTTTCGGATCTTCGGTATTCAAAAGATTTCTCAAAACAACACCACAATTCACCTAAATGCCAAAATTTTTAACTACTCTGGCACTTTCTAGCTTCATAACTTCGGGCTTCGAAGGATCTTCTAGCACAACATTTCAATTATTCTAAATGCCAAAGTGGCAAACCCTCGAAGGGTTCAAGAATCAATGGTCCACGTTCCTAGTTGAGATCAATGGTCGATAGGAGCTCCAAGACTTCAGGCTTCAAGACTTCCTGAGACTCCAACAAAAAATACCTCTGAACCATCGAACATTGAATTTGAGATCGACGACTCTCACTCCTCCTGCATCCAACGGCTGGGATCACCTCTAGAACTCTGGGCTTTAGAGTTTTGAGGCTCTGATGCACATTGCCTCCCCAGTTTCTAAATGTTGAACTGGTGATGGGATGAGATCTATGGTTCATGTGTCCCCATCAAAGGATGACCTGGATTGACTCCAGGCTTCGAGACTTTTCCCGCCAATATAACTTTTTATCCCCAATATTCCATATTGTTAAACTCTTGAAGGTTTGAAAATTTGTTGACACGTGTCCCTGAAAACCAACGGTCTATATGTAATCTAGATTTCAGGACTTTGGGAGATTTTCCACATGGCAACACAAGAATCCGTTTCTCCTGAAGTGTCGAACCACCAAACTACCGTGAGATCTATGACTCACACTCGCATGCACACAGATTAGATGGTTGGGATCTGATCTTCTCCATAGGGATTCTCCTCCTAGTCAGGGCTTGATTCAACTGCCCAGATTTGTCCTTGGCCAATCCAACAAATGACACTTCTCCCCGTGATCTACGATGTATATTCACTCTAGGACTTCAAATCTTCAGGTATTTTTCCTCTTTCATGACAAAAGACTTAAAAAAGTCGGAGTAGCGAAGTTTGAAGGACTTGGGGCTTTAACATTCGTGCTTCTTACCCTGATTTGATGGAAATCACTATTTTGTGCTTATATCCAATGGTTGGGATTTGATCTCATCTACAATGCAGTCTCCTCTCATCTAAGTTTTATCCAACAACCTAGAATTAATATGGCAGCTCAATTCAATGGTTGTTGTGGTTTATCGAACCACTACACCTCCTGATATTTCGAACAAAGTCAAGGTGTACTCTCAATGCCCTCCTGGTATTCATGGACGTACTGTAACTTTAAATTTGGCCATTTTGAAAATGATTCTTTGTGAAAAATTCACTTCAATTTCAACTTACTCGACCCATCCAAGATTAGTGTTGAAAACTAGAGATCTGATACCATATTGTAACATCAGTCAACCACCTAGGTTGAGTCGTATCACTCAAAATTCTCTTTTCATTAGCTCTGATGCTATAGTGTAGTATCCCCAACCACCTATTGGGACATTCCATGGAAAAATTTCAGACTATATATGAATTTCTAAACATATGAAAATAGTCTAAGAAAATGCCCATATTCATGATGAATAATAGTAAAAATACACAAACAACTCACACAGGAAAAACCCATTAAATTAAACACTTAAAGAGTAATGAAACAAGTAAATTAACACTCAATTGATACTTATCTTTGATATAACCACCAACTGCGTTCATACCTTCCACGATCCTCCTAGACTTAGACCACACTTCTCAGAACTCTCAGTAGTGGGTCACCCTCAATCTCAACAGTCCTTTGGCTACCCCACTTCCTTTCCATGGCTTCAAAAACAAGTTGGATAAGAAGTCTCAGAGCACTGTAGTTGTAGTTGGACTCCCTCAGGAAATCAATTCCCAACAATTCTCTTACCTGGAGAGAGATTCTTACGGGCCTGACAACCCACCTCTTCAATCCCACGGGCCTAACAACCCACTTCCTTATTCCATCCCTTAAGTCAGCCAGGTAAAGGTAGAGGTGATGGAAAAAAAATCCTTCAGGTAAGGTACAATACTGGCTCACGTAAGGTACAAGTGACAACAACATCAACCTTCAATTAAGGTACAGGTGATGCTTCTCATAACAGGAAGGGTACGGGGTATAGTTGAAGGAGTCTGTGCAAGATGGAGAGGCCAAAATTATGGAGAGAATGGAATGAATAATCCACTAAGTCCAAACTCTTTGTATGCATTTCTTTAATTGGACACTTGTCAGGTTGAGAGCTACTTTGGCCACTTGTCCCCATCCTTAGAACTTAGGATAAAATAATTATCCATGCCTTAGTCTTTAGGAATAATATTATAATATTCCTTTGGAAATAATCCCACTATATTATCCCCCTTTCTAGAATATTATGCCCCCACTTTCCCTTCCTAGTGGAGTTTAGTTGCCCATACTCTTTTATTGTGGTTGTTCTACACACAGTGATGTATTTTATTAATGATATGAGTTTTTACATATACAAAAATATGCTCATTAGCCTTTATCATCTAGGTTCTTTGGCCTAATAATCACATAATCCTTATAGCCTATAATAACTTGGCTCACCAAACTATAAAAAATATTTATATTTACAACTTGGAATCGACCTTGGGGTATTACCATAGTGGTTTCATCATTTCACTTATATTTCAGGTCCGTTGGAAGAGGAAAGCATAGGTGGTTCGACAAGGAAAGCATTGGGAGAAAACCACAAAATTCTTTTTCTTATATGTCTTGAAGAATTACATTCATTGGAAGTCCCAACTTCCTTTGTTTTCCAGCTGCAACTGGAAGGAGGCTCCAACCCCCTAGTTTCTCAGGCTACAACCTGAGGGAAGCTCCAACTCCCCAATTCTCTAGCTATAATCAGAAGGAGGCTACAAGCCCCAATGTTCTCCGGCTACAACCAAAAGGTGGCTACAACCACCTGTCCTTGCCCCATCCTGCCACCTTGAAGTAGAAGTAGAATGATGGAACCACTATCACACTACCACTGTGAGATATACTGCTATAAACCTATAACAATAAATCTGAACCATGCATCAACCATGCATCAACCTATACCTCAACCTATAATCAACCTGTACCATAAACAAGTGCATCAACCATGCACTAACCTGTAATCAACCTGTACCATAAAAAAGTGCATCCAACCATGTACCAAGTATGTACCAATCATGTGTCAACTACTCATCAACTATGACTCATCAATATGTACCAACATCATCAACTATACACCTCATGTATGTGCGCCAACACATCAACTACTTGTCTCAACCATGTACTCAACATGTACCACAACCAAAATCCCTCATGAATTTCATCATACAAATCTCATTTTTATCTCTGTAATAGACCTAGTGTATATGATCACATTCCTGCAAACCTTCCTTAACTTTAAAAACAAGATACTAGCATTTTCATCAAACTTTTCTTTAGTCTCACATGCCTAGTTTTGGAAGAGTCAACAACCCTAACTTGAAGTAATAATAACTTTGAACCTGTAATGTATAAAGATATGAAACTGATACACAATATTCTTTAGTGTGTTTTATGAAATTCCTCCAAGTTTCACTACTTGGAACCTCTCATAAAAGGAGTTATAGCAAAAATCATATACCTTGCTGAATTCTAGCTTATTCTAGAGAGTGACCTTGTAGAGAATCCCCCGCACAAAATATTTGATGAATTGATATGAAACTATTACACAACATACTACATAATGTAACCTAACCAAGGCATTTTTTATCACTGAATTTGGATCTGTTATGAAGATGTTATGACATTTTTACTAGAGACACCTGATTTTGACTGGTTTCACAACTGGCCACAAACACTATTTTCCATGGAGTGTAATTCCCAAAATACAATGACCCACAAGCTGAATTGTTTACCATAGATACCTAGATATGTTTTCTCACTTGCATAGAAATTTTAGGATCTGAATCATTATAGAAACAAAGTTATAGCGAAAATGGTAAGATGACCTGTAAATAACATACCTTAGAAAGCACCATCAAAAGAATTTATCCTTCCTTGCATTTCGGCCTTCTTTTCTTCACTTTCCTTAGAATTTCGGCTTAGATATCATTTTTTTACCTTAGACACCTATAGATATTCAATATTCTCAAGTGTGTTTGAAATGAGAGAGCCTTGCCTCTTATTTATACTCTCCAAGTAGCTTCCTTAAAAACATCTTCTAGGTCACTTGGCCCACTTTCCTTATTTTAGGGTTGGGTCCACTTATAATTTTCCATTTAAATTATTTATTTTGTATTCACTTTGAGTTATAATACACTCATCACTTCACTTTATTATTTACCTTTTAAAATCTCTTCAACCACTTTGATTACTTTGACCTTTTGGGGCTTCTAGATGAGATATGAGGGTCCTTCAACTTCATAAGGCCATAAATCTCAAATCGTGAGGAGTTATGTGACGTTCTACATACCACCAGAAATGGCATGACATGTACTATCCATATAGAATAGTATTATCTGAAAATATATCATAACTCATACCATTACCCATCAAACAAACTTGGGTCCATTACCCAAACCTGGGGTCTCCAACTTCTCATGGCGATAACTCTCTAACAGTGAGGAATTATGTGACGTTTCACATACCACTGGAAATTACATGACAAGAACTATTCATTTAGGATAGTTTCCCTGAAAAATTCACTTTCCTTCATCTCATTATTCCATAATTAAGAATGGGTTCTCTTACTCCAGAAAGCGTCTTCCCATGAGGGCTTTCACCATAAGGGGACCACTTTGGAGTTCATCCATGTTTACTTCTTATCAACCATGACAAAACAATAATGAGTCATATTTACATAAAAAAATATTGTGTCCATTACCCAAACCTTTGTGCTACCGGGGTTTCTTCAAGGGTTGACATCAATGAAAACCAACCTTAATCAACAATATCCCCCTTTGGCATTGATGGCAACACTCTGATGCAATACTGAATTCATATCACTCATGCTCCCCCTGGAACCATGCCTTTGTCCTCTGCATCTGATAAATCTTATCCCCCTGGAACCATGCCTCTATCCTCTGCATCTGATAAATCTACTCCCCCTGGAACCATGCCTCTGTCCTCTGCATCTGATAAATCTCTCCCCCTTTGTCATCAATGACAAAGGTATCTTTCCATATGGGGTTTCTCCCCCTGACAACCTGTCCTCTTATGGTGCTTCCTCGTGTACATCTAAGACATATAAGATAAGCATTCAAAAAGTATTCAAAAAACATTCATTTTTGGAGTAGAAATAACTCCAAGTCTTTGGCGAAGATATTCAAAGTCTTCCCATGGAAGTGGTTTTGTAAATATGTTTGCCACTTGTTCTTTTGTTCCCACATACTCAACTCTGATGTTCTTTTCTGCAACCTGTTCCCATAGAAAGTGATACTTGATTGGAATGTGCTTCATCTTGGAGTGCATCACCGGGTTTTTTTAGATATTTATGGCACTTGTCTTATCACAATATATTGGAATGGGCTCATCATACTCAGCCTATATATTTTTCAAAGTTTGTTTCATCCAAAGAACCTATGTACAACATATTGTTGCTGCAATATACTCTGCCACGGCTGTAGATAGAGATATCGATGATTATTTCTTGCTTAGCCATGATACAAAACACTCACCTAAGTAGAACACTACTCCACTGGTGCTTCGCCGACCATCAATACAGCGTGCCCAATTTTCATCTGTGTAGGCAATAAGTGATAGATCTTTTCCTTTTGGATACCAAAATCCAAACTCTTTCGTTCCTTTGAGATATCTAAAGATCCTCTTTACTGCTAATATATGTGATTCCTTTGGTGTTGCTTGAAATCGTGCCACCTGTCCAACTTCCTGCATTACATCTGGTCTGGATGCTATGACATATAGTAGGCTACCAATCATTGAACTATATTGCCTCTGATCTGTAGACTTTGAATCGTCATCTTTGCTCAACTTACAACTAGTTTGCATGGGAGTGATAGTTGGTTTGCAATATTCCATTCCGAACCTCTTTAGGATTTCTCTGATATATTTGGTTTGAGAAATAAAAATTCCTTGGTTGCTTTGATGTATCTGAAGTCCCAGAAAGAAGGATAGTTCTCCAAGTAACGACATTTCAAATTCATTCTGCATGTCTTTTGCAAATTTCTGGCTAAACCTGTCATCATCACTACCAAAAATAATATCATCAACATAAACTTCAATTAATAAAATATTACCTTGACTTACCTTGATGTAGATGTTGTTGTCTGCACTTCCTTTTCTGAACCCTTCCTATTTCAGATACTTATCCAATCTAGAGTACCATGCTCTAGGAGCCTATTTTAGACCATACAAGGCCTTCTTTAATTTACACACATAGTCTGTGTTCTCTCACAACTAAAATCCTTCTGGCTGTTCAATGTAGACTTCTTCTTCAAGTTCCCCATTTAGAAAACATGATTTTACATCCATCTAATATACTTTAACATTCTTGGAGCATGCATAAGATAAAAGCAAACGGATTGCTTCCATTCTGGCAACTGGGGCAAATGTCTCTTTAAAGTTGATTCCTTCAATCTGTGCATATCCTTTACATACCAATCTAGCTTTGTTCCTTGTAACTTGTCCATCTTCATTCAATTTATTCCTAAAAACCCATTTTGTGCCGATCACATTCTTATTCTTTGGTCTTGGAACCAATT
>ML780763.1:492256-502372 GCA_009831015.1 Picea engelmannii
AGCGGAAGCTTCTATTAGGTCTTCTTACATCCGCCTTATTCTATTTTATTGAAAGGTCTTATTAATATTGACCTTTATTACATCTGAATACATTGATCTACCTATGTGCGGGTTAGGACCTTAACAGTCAATCTCAACAAGAACGTTGAAGAGATAGAAACATTCACATCAGTTATAGAGAATGAAGAGAAGCACTCTAGGTTTCTAGAAAAGAAGAATGAAGAAAATAGAAAGAGTTATGCAGAAGTACTCAAAGGAAGGAATCATGGTCAACCAAAATCTAAGAAAACTATTGAAGATACATCTTCAAGAAGACCATCCATGTTCAAGCCACAAAGAATCTTCAATCATGATCATGATTAGTCAAGGAAAAAATTCAGAAGGAATATGCCACAAAGAAGATCACTCACTCCCAGGTATGCAAATTTATTTTATAGTCATTGTTTTTATTGCACTAACTTTGGACATAAGGTTGCAGATTGCAGGGATTATAAAAGAAATGTTCAAGCAAGAAGTGACTATGTGGTCACATGTAACATTGAGTGTTACAAATGTCATAACTATGGACACATAGCCAGTGATTGTAGAAGCATGATAGATACTTCCATGAAAGAGAATATTGATATCAGATATAATAAAGTATGGATAAAAAAATAGGAAGAACAAGTGAACAAAGAACAAGAGATCGAAAGATTGGCAATAAAACGTGAAGAAAATTCTACAGAAAAAAAGAAAGATGTCAGATACAGAAAGGTTTGGAAAATAACTAAAAGAAAGGAAGGACAGGTAAATAAGGAACAGGTTCAAGAGATTGGAATTTCAGGCATTGTAGTGAAATATGAATCCATAGATAGAAAGAAAGAATTCAAATCTCAGAGAGATAATGAATCTACCAATGAAGATGATGATGAATACACATTAGAGAAGGAATTTTTCTGAGCCATCCGACTTAGAGACTCCCAAGTAATATGAATATTAGACTGGGGGATTCTATGTGATAGCTGTGACAGACCAAAGAAACATCCTTTGAGTAACTTGTAGAGTTTGAGAAGACGGATTTAGAGAAATCAGTTAGCAATAGTACAATTTGAAATATTAATCAAGACTTCGTGATAGTATAGTGATAAATGGGTCAGCATTATGGGCAGTTGCGCAAATAGAGTTTTGGACAGTATGGATAGAGATAGATTCGTAAGAACACTTAGCAGGTTTGGACAGATATATGATTGTGGATGATAGAATGGCTTCATAGATTGGTTCAGAGACAAAGGAACATTATCATAATGGATGATAATTACATAGGAAATGGCTCGAACAATGCTAATGGATTCCAAATTGATAGATATTTTTTGGACACATGCAGTGCATACATCAGTTCACATTCAAAGCAGAGTAATGCTCAAAAACAACAATGACAAAACTCCCGACGAACTATGGAAAGGAAGTGCATACAACAACCTCTACATCAATGTAACTCAAGGCAATATTTTATTGATTGAAATTTATGTTGATGATATTTTTTTGGAAGTACTAATAATAGGTTAAGCTAGAAATGTGCAAAGGATATGCAGAATGAATTTGAAATGTCATTACTTGGAGAAATATCATTTTTTGGGGTCTTCATATATGTCAAAGAAACCAAGGAATTTTTATTTCTCAAACTAAGTATATCAAAGAAATGCTAAAGAGGTTTGGAATGGAAGATTGCAAACCAATTACCACTCCTATGCAAACCAGTTACAAGTTGAGAAAATATGATGATTCAAAGTCTACAGACAAGAGGAAATACATGTCAATCATTAGTATCTTACTATATGTGACAACATCCAGACCATATGTAATGCATGCAGTTGGATAGATAGCACGATTTCAAACAGCACCAAAGGAATCACATGTATTAGCAATGAAGAGGATTTCTAGATATCTCAAAGAAACAAAAGAGTTTGGATTATGGTATCCAAAAGGAAAGGATCTATCACTTATTGCCTACACAAATGCAGATTGGGCAAGTTGCATTGATGACCGACGAAGCACCAGTGGAGCAATGTTCTACTTGGGTGAGTGTTTAGTATCTTGGCTAAGAAAGAAACAATCATCAATATCCTTATCTACAGATGAGGCAGATTATATTGCAGAAAGAACATGTTGTACATGGGTTATATGGAAGAAACAAACTTTGACATATATACAAGTTGAGTATGATGAGCCCATTCCAATCTATTGTGATAATACAAGCGCCATCAGTATCTCAAAAGAAATGGTGATGCACTCCAAGACGAATCACATTCCAATCAAGTATCACTTTCTATGGGAACGGGTTGCAGAGAATAACATCAGAGTTGAATATGTGAGAACAAAAGAACAAGTGGAATACATATTTACAAAACCGCTTCCACAGGAAGCCCTTAAGCATCTTTTCCAGATACTAGGAGTAATTTCTACTCCAAAATGAATGCTTTTGAATGATTATCTTATATGTCTTAGATGAACACAAGGAAACACCATAAATAGGACAAAGGGGGAAAGATTTATCAGATGCAAAGGTAAATGCTTAGAAAGAGAGCATAGAGGCATGTTTCCAAGGGGAGTGATTTTCACAAAAGAAGAATGAGTGATATGACTTCAGAGTGATACCCTTTGTCAAAGTGGGAGATATTATTCATATGAAGGGAAAGAGAGTAATCAGAGGCTTATAAACACAAAGAAAAATCAAAGGCACGTAGACAGGGGGAGCAGCCCCAAAGGGAGATACCCTTTTCCATTGATGTCAAAGGGGGAGAGATAGAAACATTGATGAAGAGTATAAGCATGAATGTTATCATGACCAAGTGTTGTCGTTAATGTTGGTGTTGCCATCAATTCCAAAGGGGGATATTGTCAAACAATTGCCTTAGTTTGATGGATATTTGGTATGGATTGTTGGTTTTCATTGATGTCAACCATTGGAGAGTGACACTGTAGATTGATTTCAACCCTTAGTGATTAATATCAACCCTTGTAGAAAGTTCGGTAGCGAATTTCGGTAGCACAAAGGTTTGGGTAATGGACCCAAGGTTGTTTCATGTATAATGGTATGATTTTTAATATATTTGACGGTAAGAATATTCTATATGGATATTACATATCATTCCATTTCTGGTGGTATGTGGAACGTCACATAACTCCTCATGGTTAGAGAGTTATGGCCATGAGAAGTTGGAGAACCCAGGTTTGGGTAAGGGAACCAAGTTTGTTTGATGGATAATGGTATGAGTTTTGATATATTCAAAGGCACAAATATTATATATGGATAGTACATGTCATGCCATTTCCAGTGGTATGTGTAACATCACATAACTCCTCACGGTTAGAGAGTTATGGCCATGTGAAGTTGGAGAACCCTCATGCGTCATCTAGAAGCCCCAAAAGGTCAAAGTAGTCAAACTGGTTTAAGATATTTTTAGAAGGTAAATAATAAAGTGATGTGATGAGTGTAGTATAATTCAAAGTGAATACAAAATAAATTATTTAAATAATAAATTTAATGGAGAAATTACTAAGTTGACAAGTGATTAGAACTGGGTTAGCCCTAAAATAAGGAAAGTGGTTTAAGATGGTTAGAAGGTAACCCCTTGAGGTAAAGTGAAGTGATGAGTGTACTATAAGTCAAAGTGGATACAAAATAAATTATTTAAATAATAAAGTTAATGGATAAATTACTAATTGGGCAAGTGGTTAGAAGGTGGTTAACCCTAAAATAAAGAAAGTGGGTTAAGATGGTTAAAAGGTAACCCCTTGAGGAAGCTACATGAAAGTATAAATAAGAGGCAAGGATCTCTAATTTTATATCACACTTGAGAATATTCAATTTCAACAAGTGACTGAGGTAACCAAAGGATATCTAAGCCAAATTTCAGAGAGAAGGTGAAGTAAAGAAGGCCGAAATTCAAGGGAGGATAAATTCTTTTGATGATGCTTTCTAAGGTATGTTATTTACAGGTGATCTCACCATTTTCACAATAATTTTTTTTCTAGAATTATTTAGAACGTGAAATTGATAGGCCATTGAGAAAACATATCCAAGTAGTTGTGGTACAAATTTAAGCTTGTGAGTTGTTGTAGTTTTGGAGTTACACTCTGTGGAAAATAGGGTTTGTGGCTAGTCCTGAAACTAGTCTAAAACAAGTGTTTCCGCTAAAAATGTCATAAATTATTCATAATGGAACCAAATCAACTAAGACCAAAATTTTTAGTTATAGTACATTCTGTATTATTCTATGTAAAATTTTCAGATCCATACAACAAATATTCCATGCGGAGCATGCTCTACAAGTTTTCTCTTTAGAATAAGATAGAATTCAAAAAGGTATGCCATTTTTTCTATAACTCATTTTATGAGAGGTTCCAAGTAGTGACACCTGGAGAAATTTCATAAAACATACTGAAGAACATTATGTATGATTTTCAGATCTTTATTCATTACAGGTACATAGTTATGACTATTTCAAGTTAGGGTTGTTGACTAATCCAAAACTAGTCATGTGAGACTAAAGTAAAGTTTGATTAAAATGCTAGTTTCTTGTTGTTAAAGTTAAGGAAGGTTTGCAGGTATGTGATCATATAAACTAGGTCTATTACAGAGTTATAAATCATATTTGGATGATGAAATTTACGAGGGCTTTTGGTTGAGGTACATGTTGGGTACATAGTTGAGACAAGTAGTTGATGAGTTGGCACATACATGAGGTGTATAGTTGATGATGTTGGTACATATTGATGAGTCATAGTTGATGAATAGTTGATACATGATTGGTACATACTTGGTACATGGTTGGAGGCACTTTTTAGTAGTATTGTTGACACATGGTTTATGGATGATGTAGCATACTCATATTGGTATATTATTAGAAGAACATATTGATCTTGGTGATGATTATGAGTTGTTGTGTTATGCTTGGTTGATGCACATATTTTATAATTTTCTTGGTGATTGATATTGGTGAGTATATATGTTTTGGTTGATAAGATTGATGAGACAGGTTGTTGTGATAGGTTGTTTGGACAGGTTGTTGTGACATGTTATTTTTACAGGTTTGGTGCATGGTTGATGCACTTGTTCATGGTATAGTTTTTGATGGGTTTGGTGCATGGTTGATGAACTTGTTTATGGTATAGGTTTTGTGCGAGTTGGTGCATGGTTGATGCAATTTTTTATGGTACAGGTTGATTACAAGTTGAGGTATAGGTTCGTGAATGGTTGATGCACTTGTTTATGGTATAGGTTGATTACAGACTGATTGGTACAAGTTTACAGCAGTATATATCATAGTGATAGTGTGAAAGTGGTTCCACCATTCTACTTATACATTAGGTAAGTTTGATGGGGCAAGGACAGGTTGTTGTAGCCACCTTCCAGTTGAAGCCTGAGAACATAAGGGGTTTTAGCCTCCTCCTGGTTGTAGCCAGTGAATTGGGGAGTTGGAGCTTCCCTCGGGTTTTAGCCTGAGAAACTAGGGGGTTGGAGCCTCCTTCTAGTTGCAACTGAAAAACAAAGGAAGTTGGTGCTTCCAATGAATGTAATTCTTCAAGACATATAAGAAAAAGCATTATGTGGTTTTCTCCCACTTTGGTTTCCACGTCAAAAAATGGTGTACTGTGTATGTGTATGATTGTTCATTTGTTCATTGCTTATTTACTCTGCATTTATTGGATGATAATGCTATATTGATATAACACTTGGATTGTATGGTTAAAAAATATTAAATTTCTCTATTATTGATTCACCCCCTCCTCTCAGTAATCCAACAAATACAAGAAATGGCTCGAACTATGTTAATGGATTCCAAGTTGACAGATGTATTTTGGGAACATGCAGTGCATACAACAATTCATATTCAAAATAGAGTAATGCTTAGAAACAACAATGAAAACAATCTGTATGAGCTATGGAAAGGAATACCAACGAATGTGAAGCACTTATGAGTTTTTGGAATAAAATGATACATCAAAAGAGAAGATGGAGGAAAGGGAAAGTTTGATTCTCGTGTGGAGAAAGGCATACTTGTTGGGTACTCGAGCACAAGGAAAGAATACAATTTTTTCAATCTAAGGCTCAATAAACTTGTGGAAAGCATCAATGTGACCGTTAATGAGACAAGTGGACGAAAAATAAAGGAAGAAGAAAATGAGTCAATGGAACAAGTTCGCGAAAAAGAAGCAAAGGAAGAAGAAGTAGTAGAAGGGGAAAATCAAGAATAGTAGTTTGAAACAGAAGAGAAAGAAAAAATATATATTTAAGTACCTCTGAAGACATATAGAAAATGAATATAGAAGAATCATCCCTCAAATCATATTATTGGGAACAAAGATGTAGGAGTTGAGACCATAAGAAGAATTACTTCACCAGAAAAATTGCACCTAGCACTTTGATCTTCGATTAAGGCAAACATATTTGAAGAAGACAACAAGGATGAATTCCATATAAAATCCATGGATGAAGAGTTGGATCAAATAGAGAAGAATGACACTTGGGAAATGGTTCTGAGGTCAAAGTACAAGAATGTGATCGGCACAAAGTGGGTCTCTAGAAAAAAAATGAATGAAGATGGACATGTTACTAGTAACAAAGGTAGATTGGTATGTAAAGGATACACATAGGTTGACGGTTTTGATTTTGAATAGACGTTTTCCCCAGTTGCCAGAATGGAAGCAATCAGATTGATCATAGCTTATGCATGCTCCAATAATATTAAAGTGTATAAGATGGATGTGAAATCAACATTTATGAATGGGGAACTAGAAGAATAAGTCTACATTGAGCAACCAAAAGGATTTCAGTTGTCAGAGAATGAAGATTATGTTTGCAGTTTGAAGAAGGCCTTGTATGTTCTAAAACAGACACCCATAGATTGGTATTTTAGACTGGACAAATATCTACATCTACAAGGGTTTAGAAAATAAATGTAGACAACAACCTCTACACCAAGTCAATATTGTATTTTTTTAATTGAATTTTATGTTGATGACATTAATTTTGGAAGTGATAATGACAGGTTGAGCCAAAAAATTTCAAAGGATATGCAAAATGAATTTGAAATATCATTACTTGGAGAACTATCCTTCTTTCTAGGTATTCAAATATGTCAAAGAAACAAAGGAATTTTTATTTCTCAAACCAATTATATCATAGAAATGTTAAAGAGGTTCGGAATAGAACATTGCAAACTAGTCAATACTCCTATGCAATCCAATTGCAGGTTAAGTAAAGAGGATGATTCAAAGCCTACAGATCAGAGGTAGTACATGTCAATGATTAGCAACTTACTTTATGTGACAAAATCTAGACTAGATGTAATGCAGGCATTTGGATAGGTGGCACAATTTCAAGCAGCACCAAATGAATCACATGTTCTAGCAGTAAAATGGATATGCAAATATCTTAACGATACAAAAGAGTTTGTATTATTGTATGTAAAACGAAAAGATATATCACTTATTTCCTACACAAATGCATATTGGGAAGGTTGCGTTGATGATCAAAGACATACAAGTGGAGAAGCGTTCTACTTGGGTGAGTGTTTGGTATCTTGGCTAAGAAATAAACAATCATAAATATCATTGTCTACAGCCGAAGCATAGTATATTGCAACAACATGTTGTACACAGGTTCTATGGATGAAAAAAACTTTGACATATATACAGGTTGAGTATGATGAGTCCATTCTAATATATTTTGATAACATGAGCACCATTAGTATCTCAAAGAATCTAGTGATGCACTCCAAGACAAAGCACATTCCAATCAAGTATCATTTTCTATGGGAACAGGTTTCAGAGGAGAAAATTCAAGTTGAGTATGTTGGTACCAAAGAACACATTGCATATATATTTACAAAACTGCTTCCAAGGGAAGCCTTTGAGTATCTTCATCAGAAACGTGGCATATTTTATGCCCCAAAATGAATTTTGAATGGTATTCTTATGTGTATTACATTTACACAAGGAAACACCATAAAGAGGAGAATTCATTTTGGGGGAGCAGTTTCAGGAAGAGTTCAGTCAGGGGGGAGCATCCCCAAGGATAGTGTAGTTAAGGGGAGCATTCTTGATGGGAAGTTACCTTTTACATTGATTTCAAAAAGGGACATATTCATCAGATGCATGGATAGAGAGTTAGATGCTTGGAAGGAGATCATAAACACATGTTTCCAATGGGAGTGATGGTCATAGGGGGAGCATGAGCGATATGAATTCAATGTTGCATAAGAGTGTTTCCATAAATTCTAAAGGGGGATATTGTTGATTAATTGGGTCGGTTTTCATTGATTTCAACCCTTGAAGCAAGTCTGGTAAAAAAAATCAGTAGCCCCAACAATATGGTTAAGGGACTCAAGTTTTTTTTATGTATAAATGTATGAAGATCAATGTATTTTCAGGTAAGACTATTCCATATGGATAATACATGTCATGCCATTTCCAATGGTATGTGGAACATCACATAAATCCTCATGGTTAGATAGTTATGGCCTTGTGAAGTTGGATAACCCTCATGAGTTGTCTAGAAGCCCCTAGAAGGTCAAAGAAGTCAAATTATTCTAGAAACTCCTAGAAGAAGCTGCCTAGTCAAAGTGGGTAAACTAGGAGTTAATCATGGGTTAAGTTTTTGCAATAAGAAAATAATTAAAAATAAATTAGTTTCAACTAGAAGTGGATATTTCACTATATGTCGATAAAGTGGTTATAAGTGGACAAGTGGTTAGAAGTGGGTTATCCCTAAAAGAAGGAAGTTGGGTTAAGATGGTTAGAAGGTAACCCCTAGATGAAGCTATTTGCAGAGTACAAATAAGAGAAAAATGTCTCCTATTTACACCTATTGAGTACATTTAATATCTATTATTGTGTAAGGTTTATTGCAGGTACTCATTGAAACATCTTAAGTTATGCAATTTTGAGTAGCACGAAGGGTTGACGGTGAAAGTTTTGGAATTATCGAAATACTGAAAAACCCCTAGTTTTTTAGGTTTATGTGGGCTGCAGTGGAGAAGGGCACATACATATGTGGGCTAATAGTATAACAGGTCACATACAGTTGGGAAATTTATGAAATCTTGAGTTGCTAAAGGTACCATATTCTCAAAGTCTGAAAGCAAGATTCCATGAAGGTCTACAATGATTAGGTACAATAGATATATCTACAGATTCAAAATGTATGTCATATTCTTATATGTAGTTGGATGTTGTTGTCTCCATGCGATATGGTTATGGGAGTTTCAGGTTTTTCCCTAGAGAGTTTGTTTGTTGTATGGCACCTATGGTATCATATAGATCTATAGAAATACAACATTGTATGTTGGTATTATTCATTGGTACATCTTGTTGGTTCAAGTGTTGAGACATTGCTAGTAATTCTTGGTACATGGATGAGAGCTTTTGGTTGTGAAGTGGTTGTGAATTTTTTTGTGAAGGTTGAGGCTTCATATCAGTAAGGGTTTGATGTCTAGTCTATGTGAGGGTTATTACACTTGTTCATGATTGTACACATATGTATAGCACACGAATAGAGAGACATAAATGCACTTGGTTAATGGATGTATAACATGATGTATTCATAAGGCACATCTACATATAATACATAGTGACAGGTTGCAAGTTGATGTGACAGAGGAAGCAAAGTGTTTGAAGTTTTAGAAAAGGTGAAAACCATTGCTTTCTGAATTTGTACGTAGGTTGCAGTATAGATAGGTCATGTACATATGCAGGCTACAATATAGACAGGGTTCATATATACACGAGCTACAGTATATACAGGTCACATACCTTTTGGTATTTTTTGGTACATGATGATTTCTGGTACAAGATTGATTGGAGGCTATTGGTACAGTTTGTTAGCACAGATCGATATAGGTTTTCAATGGTATCTCTCACAATGACAGTGTGGAAGTGGTTTCATCATTTCACTTATATTTCAAGGTGATTGGATGGGGCAAGGATATGCGGTTGTAGCCACCTTCCAATTGTAGCCGGAGAACATAGGGGGTTGTAGCATCCTTCTGGTTATAGCCAGAGAATTGGGGAGTTGGAGATTCCCTTAGGTTGTATCCTAAAAATATAGGGGGTTGGATCCCCATTCCAGTTGCA
>ML780763.1:502673-516866 GCA_009831015.1 Picea engelmannii
TATGGTATCCCTTAATTAGTCTATTAGTTCACCATTTTCACACAATATTTTCATCATGTTGTAAAATTTTGGAGGTACTATAAAATTGTTACAATTGATTTTCATTTGATAACCATCAGATCTTATCCTGGGTATGGATTTTAGTGTGACAATTATTTACACCCGAGATAGAAACCTTCTATGAGGATTACTACAAGAATAAAGGTGTTTAGTTCATTAAGGGTACTATTATGTCATATTTTTAAAGTGACTCATAAACTAAGGTGAGTAGTGAATTGGCATTGACTCATTTAATGGATGTCGAAATTGGTCTAAAGTCCTTGTTAAGTATGTTATTTATAAAAAAATTCTTGCAGATGTGTAGATTCATAAACCTCCATATAAAGGGTATTTTATTATTACTTTTTGCAAATGTGTATGATGGCATCTTAAATATTAGAAGTAAGCATTACATTTAACATTGTCAAATGTATCTATAGGAATGGGTGTCTTTACTATGTTCAATATCAGTTAGCCTTTTCGGTATTGCAACTTTAAATGAATGCAAGCCTCTTTCCAACACATATGTAGAAGTGGACTTCTTCAACGACATTCTTCACATTCAAGTTTGATACCATGCCTTTCATCTCTTGTTCTTCCCATTTTCTTCTTTCTGCTAAAAGAAGACTAGATTTTGAGTAGAGTTTGTTTACTTATGTAGAAGAATAGGATATCAAGAGCAATGACATGGTTTAGAAATATCTTGGATGTTGGAATTATGTATGAGGTAAAATATAATTTGTAAGTCTATATATGTTTATATCTATACCTGGCATCGGATTGGTATGTTGTTAGTATTTGATCTATCCTTTTCTAACCATACCTTGTTGCGATATATTGACATTGCTAGTGTATATGGAATATTATGTATGGTAATCTAATGAAAATATGTTTTCCACTCTTTCTTATTTTTTATTTGAGGCCAAACGTGATAGGGAGGGAAATGTTGTGAATTCTTGCTTGGAAACCCTTGATTGTATTGTTGTTCACATAATATGGGACTCTTACTTAAGTTTAAATGAAAATATGTTTTCCGCTCTTTCTTATTTTTTTATTTGAGGCCAAACATGATAGGGAGGGAAATGTTGTGAATTCTTGCTTGGAAACCCTTGATTGTATTGTTGTTCACATAATATGGGACTCTTACTTAAGTTTAAGGATGAGATTATTTTGAATGATGGCTTCCAAGAAAGAGAATAGAAATCTAATTGTACGAATGATTTTTTCTATATTACATAAGTTTCATTTTATTGATGGAATGTTCTCAATTGTAGAACTAGAAAAATGTGTCATCAAACTCATTTTGGTAAAATAACATATTTTTACAATTAATTTTCACTCTAATTATTTAACCAATAACATCTAGTAAAATATGTTTGTTCTCATCTTGCAAGTCCTTTTAGACAAGAGGCAAAGTTTGTTCCATCAAATAGAGGGGGTCTATTAGTTGAACTTCCATCATGACTAGTCATGTTCAAGCTTAAGCATCTACCTTTGATCAAAGGCACCGACTCTGATACCAATTGTTGGAAATATAACTGAGAGCGGGGGGTGAATCAGTAATGTATATAAGATTGAGACTTTTCTTTTTATTTTCTGATTCTTTCTAAATTATTATTTGATGTGTTGTTGATAACTTAACATGCATAGATGGAAAAGAGGCTCTGCAACTTTTAGGGCTTTTTCATGCTCCCAATTCCCGCCTGTCCAGACCTTCTCTGACTCCCTTGGTACGCGTTGATTTCCTCAGCCCTATAGTTCTGACCTCCTCAGAAGAATGGGAGCAGAAGGGGGGGAGAAATCCCCCTCCTACCGTAACATCGCCTCAAACGATCCGGAGAAATCGCGAGCACGTCAACCATCCTTTGAGATGCCATTTCACTTACAAGACCAATATATGTAGGAAGATATGGATATAAGAAAAGAATCGAACACGGATGTTGATTCCTCACATCCAAAAGAAGCTTGGGCTTGGATACCCAACATATGTATCCCCCAAGCCCCGGTTGCACCCAGATACATCATCAAAACCACCAGGATAGGGGAGCATACACAGTTCATGTGATACCATGTCCTCATAGGAAAATTCCTAAGTCTTTGGCCCTCAAAAAGGGACCTAGGAACCCCAAGGGAGACTATGAGCTCCGACTGATCTCCAAAGGTTTCTTTATAGTAATATTATACAACTTGGAGGACAAGTACAATATCTTTGAAGGGGGCCATATTTCTACAACTCGGTGGGCATCTACCTACACTTTTGGATAGACCGCTTTTGCCAAGAAAAGGAAAACTTTGCATACGCGTCGGTATGGATTCGCCTCTATTCCCTACCCCAAGAGTTCTATTTAGAGGAAATTTTACTGGGCATAGGAAATACCATGGGTAAATATGTCAAATATTCTAAATCTACAAAACAGAGAAAATACACCTCTTATGCAAGGATATGTGTCTATATGAACATCTCCAAATCTCTTCCAGTCATAGTTACATTAGAATACTAAGACGAGGAATGGTCCCAAACCATAGACTATAAACACATCCCTTTCAAATGTCGGAAATGCCATGAATATGGACACCTTTTTAGAGATTTACCTCTCAATGCCCCCCCCAAGAGGGAAGCCGAAGAGAAACCAAAGGAAGAATTTACCTAGGTTAAAAATCAGAGAAGACAAGCGCAAAAGAATCCCACAACCAACAATGGAAAAAATAATCCAAATAATAATTCATTTGAAACCCTTAACCGCCTCCCAGAAGTAGAAGAGGTGGAAAACCCCCACAAGATCGCGAGGAAAGATCCCACCAAGCACAAGGAAGATCAACCATCACAATAGTATCAAACCCCAACAAACCAAGCAGATCCATAGACTCACCCAGTCTCAAGGAAAGAACCAAAAAGAGAGGAAGACACAACCATGGAAACAGATGAGAAGGACCTAACAAAAATCAACCTAGACAAGTTAGAGGAATCACACAACAAGGATCTCCAAACCTTACCAGAGGACCAACTCAGGAAAGTTTGCAAAGTATTACTGGACTCATCATCAGGGGCTACATATAGGTTGGGGATCAGCACAGACCCAAACCAAGATCCAAGAAAACACCCAAAAGAAAACAAGGGAAGGGGAATAAAATCGGCTCATCAGCTAATAAAGGAGGCAGGAAATTATATGATCAACTCGGGACATATTCACAGGCTCTCAGAGAGATCCTTTTCCCACCCACCAAATTGTTAACTATCAAGGTCCTGACCTAGAATATCAGAGGCCTAAATGGAAGATCCAAACAAAGGATTCTTCAAAACTGCATCAAAATGGAAGACCCTGATATATTCCTAATATAAGAGACAAAATGTGCAGGGCAAACTACAGAAGATATCATCAAAATATGAGGGCACAACTGCGAATCCTATCAAACAGAATCAAAAGGGGATTTAGGAGGCCTGGCCATCCTATGGAATCCTACTATAGTCATCCTCGATCAAGGCCTCTCCACCCCATGCACCATCACAACACACTATAGAGCCATTGGTTTGGACAAGGAGGGAATGATCACAAATTCCTATGGACCGCAAAATAGCCAGGACAAAGACCTCTTTCTTTAGAACCTGGCTTGACTAGGTTCCTTAGAAGAAGGAAAGTGATGGATAATATGGGGTGACTTCAACATGATTCTCACACTGGAGGAGAAATGAGGGGGGGGAAAGGGCATGGAGAAGGACAATGCAAAATCCTAAGAACTCATAGAAAACCTCAGATTGGTAGATATTGAGAATGGAAATGGCACCTACACTTGGACCAACAAAAGATAAGGTCACCAAAAAATAGCATGCAGGCTTGATCGCTTCCTCATCTCAAAAAATATCCTTCTAGAAGGTCCCTTAGTAGAGTCCAACATCCTCCCGAAGGCAAGCTCGGACCACTGGTCAGTTCAGCTTTGGGTTGACACTATTGCTACCCAGAGGCTTAAACCCTTCATATTTAAGAAATTTTGGCTCTCCCATCCAGATTTCCAGGAGCTAGCCCGTCACTGATGGAGCACTGTGAAAACACAGAAAGGTACAAAAATGTATTGCTTCCAGCAAAAACTCAAATATTTCAAACAACAGGTGCGCAAATGGAACAAATAAGTCTTTGGGAACATTTTCCAGGAAAGGAAAATGTTGGAACAAAAATTAGAGAAACTTCAGGGACAAATCATTCATGCATTTTATACAATCACTCAGTAGCAGGAGGAGAATGAACTCAAAAGGCAACTAGAAGAAAGACACAAGAGGAAGAAATCACGTGGAGACAGAAATCACGGGTTCAATGGCTCAATGAGGGAGAGAAAAACACCAAATTCTTCTGTCGTTCCATGATCCACAGACGCCTCATCAATTGCATCAGAAAGTTGGAGGACTCGCAACGCAACGCCCTATTAACTCATAAGGAAATAACGCACGAGATGACATATTTCTACAAAGATATCCTCTCATAACCTAATATGGACTGCACCTCAGCAATAGAGCGGGTGACCCAAAATATCCCTACTACAATCACCCAATAATAGAATGAGGCTCCCATGACACCAATAATGCAAGAAGAAGTAGATCGGGCTATTCAGAAGTTACCCATAGGCAAGGCTCCAGGTCCAGATGGTTTCACAATAGACTTCTTCCACTCATGTTGGCCTATGGTAAGGGAGGAAGTGTGGCAGCTGGTGGAGGAATCTCGCAGCTTAGGAAAAGTTATTCCAACAATAAATGCCACTTTCCTCACTCTAATTCCCAAAGAAGAAAGGGTCACTAATCCGAAGAACTTCACACCCATAGCTCTTTTCAATGTGATCTACAAAATCATTTCCAAGGTCATAGCTCTAATACTTAAACCAATTCTCCCCTTCATCATCTCCAAGGAGTAATTAGGATATGTCGAAGGAAGGAAAATCATGGACAACGTCATACTTGTCCATGAAATCATTCACTCACTCAAAATCACCCGTACTCTAGGTATGCTTCTAAAACTTGACCTTTCAAAATATTTTGACAAATTAAGTTGGCAATACATGAAAGCTCTCCTATCGGCTTTTGGTTTCAACAAGGATTGTATCTCTTGGATAATGAACCTCATTTCCTCAACCTTTTTTTTTATCCTCGTCAATGATGTCTCCTCACAACCCTTCTCCCCCTCAAGAGGAATAAGGTAAGGTGACCCTCCCTCCCCTTTCCTTTTTTTCATAATGGTTGAAGGTATAGGACGCTATATCAAGGCCTCAATTCAAAATGGATCCCTCCAAGGCCTCCCTCTTCATGGGTTACAACCGGAAGCCTCCCATATTCATTTTATCGATTACACACTACTAATGAACACTACCACCGTGTAAGAAGAAATTAAACTAAGTTCCATCCTCTCTGACTTTAGCGAACCCTCTGACACCACCTTTAATCTGGCCAAATCGCAGTTCTTATTTTTTAATACTCCTGTAGCAATCCAACAACACCTTTCTCAACTTCTGAATACCCATGTTTTCACTCTGCCCCCTCGCTACCTAGGACTCCCTCTCTCTGACTCAGTAGCTAGAAACATCTCTTGGTATTCCCTCCTACTCTTCATCACCAACCTTCTTAGAAACTAGACCTTTCACTTCCTCAACCTCCCAGCCATATTGGTTCTCTTAAAGTCATTCCTCCAAGATATCCCAACTTACCTCTTCTTAACCCTTGTTTCCCCACAATCTGTCATAAAGAAAATAAGGAATCTGCAAAGAAAATTTCTTTGGAATGGACACAACCCGAACAAAAAATGGGCCCTTGTCAGTTGGGACAAGGTATGCAAGCCCAAATCTTCAGGTGTTCTGGGCCTTTGGGACCCTGGAAAATTAAATAGCACCATGGGAGAAATAATTTGGTGGAGATGGCTCAAAACACTAGCAGATATCTGGGCATAACTATGGAAATAAAAATATGCCCCAAACATGCATCAAAATCAACTCATAAGAATGTAGGAGCAAATCCAAGGCTCCAACATCTGGAATGCGGCCTTGAAAAACCGACCACTCATACAAGAACATGCCTTCTGGGAAGTTTGGAATGGATAGAATGCCCTATTCTAGATGGATTCCTAGCAGCAAATGCCACCCCTACAACTGGAATAAAATATACAATCCTACGAAAATCACACTCAAGATCTGGCCACTCTCAAAGTGGCAAATTTGTGGACAGATACCCCCAGTAGCTCTCCCTGGTGAAGATGGAAATGTACTCATCAAGAACTCCAAGTGGAAATGGACTATGACCTGCAGCACTGGAAACAAGCTACAACCCAAAGGCGAATCTGGAAAAGCACAGACCAAGACATTCTGAGATGGGGATACACACCTCATAGAAGCTTCACTCTCAAGGAGGTATACACCCTTGCGGATAAATTCCATAACCTTCATAAAGATAACATCTGGAAAATAATATGGAAATCAAAACTCTGGCCCAAAATCTCTACTTTCCTCTAGCTTCTACTTGAGAACAATATCTTCACCTGGGACAATCTTCAAAAACGAGGGTTCATCGGCCCCTCGATCTATCATCTCTTCCATCTCCAAGAAAAAACCATGGAGCACCTCTTAAATAACTGTCCACTGAGTGATAAAATCTGTAACCAGACCACTCAGTTCATTAGAAGAACCAAACGAGTTAAAAAAAAACATCACAAGCACCATCAGGGACTGGGGCTCTAACTCCTTCAAAATTCCTATCCTAAATAGAACCTGGCAACTCTTACAAACTTCCATAGTTTGGTAACTATGGAAAGAGACAAACAGAAGAATATTTCACTCCCAACCTCCTCTGGAACACAATCCCCCTACATCTCCAGAAAACTCTTTAGCTACAATCATGGACCAAGGAAGACTTCCCAATTGACCCAGGTGAGCTCTCACTCCTCAAATCTCGAGGCTTCCCATTTGCACACTCCACCCCTCCTCAGCAACCCCCCCCCTTTATTCAAAATCCCTTAGTCCCTCTAAGTGGATCCTCCCCCTGCAAGGCTTCCATAAGTTCAACTTTGATGATGCATCAAAAGGCAATCCAAGACATTCGGGCTATGGCGCGGTCATAAGGAACAACTTAGGTCAAATTAAAATCCTCATCGCAGAAAATCTCAGATGCGACACCAACAATTATGCAGAGCTTTGGGGTCTTATCAAAGGAGTGCAAATGGCACTAGATCAAAAACCCACCTGTCTGATCATTGAAGGAGACTCCAAAATCATATTAGACTTGGCAACAAAAATCCTAAATGGAAGAGATCCAGGTAAAATCACACCCAAATGGTGCCTCCTTAGCCCTCTTTACAGCTTCTAGGATCTTCTCAGACCCTCTCTAACTCTAACCCCTTCACACATTCAGCGAACTACAAACAAAGTTGTGGACAGATTGGCCAATGCAGGGGTTGACTCTATGCAGTAGATCATTCTCCATGACTCTAGGCAATCCCAAAGCTCACCCCTCTGGCTCCAATGCAAGGAGCTTGCTCAACTGGATGGCCCTAATCCGGATGGGGTGTCACCTTTGTCTACATATAATCTCTTCCAAGTCAACAATGATCAGAAGCTCAGGAGCGAGCACAGAAGAACATCAATTGGCAGTTGATTTAGGGACCTTGGCAATTGGGAGTCAAGAGCATGGAGGTTGTTGTTTCCCAAATTCCTGAAGTCGCAAAAAGCGATAGGATATGGACCTTTAATGCTCGAGGTGATCTAAACCATTGACCAGGTCCCATTGATCGACCACGACAAATTTTTGAGAACTCGAGCTTCGGGAGTTTGGAGCATGGGGGGAGCAGTATGCCCAAGTCGCGAAGTCAAGAAATGCAAAATCGTGAAATGAAAGAGAGGATCTAGACTATTGGTGCTAGAGGAGATCTTAACCATAGATATGGACCCATTGATATGACGTGAGAAAATTTCAGGAATTCGAGTTTCGGGAGTTCGGAGCATGGAGAGAGTTGTCGCCCCAAGTTGTGAAATGCGAAATAGTGAAATGCGAGAGCGGATCTGGACCATTGGTGCTAGAGGATACCTGAACCATCGATCTGGTCCCATTGAGTGGACATGAGAAAATTTTGGGAACTCGACAATCGGGAGTTCGAAGCATGGAGGAATTTGTCAACCCGCGTTGCAAAGTCACGATACGCAAAATCGTGAAGTGCAAGAGCCTATATGAACCATTGATGCTCAAGGAGATCTAAACCACCAGTCCAGACCCATTTATCTTAGGCAATTTTGTAAGCCGATAGTTTGCAGGAATTTTTGTAAGAAGATAGGATGCGGGCATCTTTATTAGTAGATAGGATGCAGGCATTTTTATAAGCAGATAGGTTGCAAGGATTTTTGTAAGAAGATAGGCTACATGAATCTTTGTAAGTAAACAGGATGTAGGTCTTTCTCTAATCTCTCAGCTAGAATTAATATAAGGATCCACTTTTATTCACAAAAAAAAAAAATCCTTTTAGATAAGGATGGATGAGAAAGTGTGATCCACCCAAGAAAACAAGGACCATATTATTTAAAACTAACTTTGAAAGTCTGTGATGGAGTATATGCTCACAAGGACATTATTGAGGAGGGAAAATACCTATGGGATTTGACCACTTTCCTTCGTCTTGTAAATACACTATCGATTGGGGAAGAAACTTTTGAATATATTGACGAGGTTTGTCCAATGCATAATTACATTGGTCTTGGTTCATGCTTATAGTCTAAAATGATTAAATATTTGTCTTAGTAGCTTGAGTTTGATAACCTTTATTTTTCCAAAATATTTCATATGTCAATAAGTCAGTAGTAGTATAATTTTTTTCTTCAAGTGGCACTAAATTGACATTCACATATGTCGTCTCTCAATATTCATTGTCTACATTTTCTCCCATAATATGAACTTGACTTTTCTTCAGATATGTTCTTGTTTCTATCTTAGTAGCAAGCCTATAAACTAATGGGAAAAAAGAATAAGGTGTCGCCCAAAGAAAAATTCCAATTTTCTTAGGAAGCACACACCCACACGATGATACAAGAGGAGTGTTTTTCAGTGTATCAACACAAGTCATTGTTGTACAATTTCTATAAAAAAATACATAAGAAATCAATTATAAATTATCTTCATTTTTAGCTTTCCATTGTTGACCAGAAAAATTGAGCAATTAACCATATTCTTTATAAGGCTCTTACATTTTCTTCGGCTAACATGAAATCTCCTTTTTCTAATTCTAGGAAGTGTCCAACATCTAATGCTTCCTGGTGCAATAGATCGGGTAACTTGAGATTTTTTTATTAACAATAAGAAATGAACTTGTACCTTTTGAAGGGATTCACTTCTCAATGTATGCAACACATGAAACATAATCTCAACCTTGGGAAAAAGAGATCATGACAAAAGATATATCTTCCTCTTTTCTCCAAGATGGTGTGATTGAGAATCTATTTTCATTGAGTTAAAGCTTCAAGGTTTTAGAGACTACCTTTAGTGAGCTTCTTCCTATCATAGATGAAGATTCTTTTGTATAGTAGTTCTTTTTTTTAAGAATTGTTGGAAAATTTTGTGTAAATGAGGTTATTCAGTATATAGTAATTTTTATCATTAGTTTTTTGGTTCAAAATAACATATAGTCCATAATGTTCTGATGATTTATTAATTTCTATCTTTTTTAGAACATGATATCAAGTTTGATCCTCCAAGAGGGTATCTTTCAATAAGTCTCACTCTAGATCCATATTATTTTGTAGGTATATGGTCCACAACTTTTCCTACAAGGCTATGACTACAACGATGGAATAGGAGAAACCAATTATTCAAATTCCCTGACCAATGGTTAACATCATGGGGAGGTTTGAAGGAAGGAAGTTTAAGTCGTGAGTATCCATTTAAATATTAGGAAAAGTCATTGATGTAGATGATTTTCATGTACTTGTCCCAACTATTGATGTTACAATTGAGAGTATAATGGGGATTTTTTTTTCATGGACTAGATGATCAATGATCATCATGTATTAGTGGATATTCATCTAGAAACTCAAATGTAATTTGATAATGCTTGATTTTTAATATATATATGTGTGTGTGTGTGTGTGTGTGGTTCAAATATATGTGTACTAGATCTTATTTATAGCATTGTTAATTAATGATGCAAGTTTATAAAATTTTTATAAATTTAATTTCTTTCCACTAGTTCAATTGCATATATAAAATCTTTATTTATTGTTTATGTATATAATTTTATGTGTAATTTGTTTCATTTATATTATATCAACATGAATATTGTATGCTTTTTTTTTAAATTATTCACGTCATATTAATTTATATTGAGTAATAATTATTAAAGAAAATAATATGAATATAAAATTACTAAATTAAGAATAAATATAACCAGAGATGCTACTATTATTGTAGTCACATTATAAGGGACTAGGATTATACTATTTGCATAGTGGTTTATAATGCGACTAATTATATGATTAAAAATGATAAAAAAAAAATGACTAAATAAACTAATAAACATCGTACAAGATGGCAACAATTAATGACTAATTAAACTAGTAAGTGTATTATAAAATCGACACAGTTAATGACCAAATAAATGAGTAAATGTAATACAAATGGTGGCAATAAATGACCATCCAAATGAGTAAATGTACTACAAAATGGTGACAATCGATGACCATATAAATGAGTAAATGCACTAGAAAATGGTGGTAATTAATGACCAAATAAATGAGTAAATATATTAAAAGATGATGAATCAATTCAACCAATTAACGACTAAGTGAAATACGACTGAAGTCAGGTGAAAAGAGACTATTAATTTGTTTCTAATAGTCATCGACTTAAAAATATTCATATATATCCGATTTTTAGTTGTTTTTTAGTAACAAATTATTCATTTTGTAATAGTGTTAGTTCATCCCACATATATGGAATTGTTAGGAGATATTGTTGCAAAAGAAGAATAAGGACAAAACATGCATTGTATAGTCTATTCCCACAATGCAAGTATATAACCACTTCAACTTCTATTCTTTCCTTTCTTCATTGTTTTGTTTTGTGGTTGTAGTATAATTACTTTATGGTTTGACACGATGTAATGAATCTTTTAATCACATTACCAAACAAAAGGGTTGCGATTACTTCTTACACAGATCAAACACCTAGATTAAGAGTGATTCATTAGCTCCTATAGTAAATACATTCATTTGGATTAATGTTGATGTTCCATTAATGAATACCTTCTTCTTATTCAACGCAACTCTCTCTTCTTCATCTCTCTTCATTCCATTAATGCATGTCCACCTAAACCAACCAAATTTAATGTGGTTGTGTTAGCAGGGTAAATGCATGGTTTTTTGTATTACTTTCTCACACTTTCACACACTCTCTTGACTCATTGATCACCCTCAATTTAACACCAAATTCAAATAAAAATAATATAAACAATAAAATAAGTGTAAATTACTTTATTTTCAACAATGTTTTCCTTGTAAAAATGGGGCACTGTTATTTCTCCCAACAAGGTTCAATTCTCTGAAGTTGCACGTTGGCCACTTGTAGGCCATCTTGGGTGGACTCATGCACCTAAATAAAGGTGAAATTCATCCATGATTGTGGTGGAATAGATACACCCCACTCACGTATGCTTAAACAAATTATATTTTGATCAAAATCTGGACCAGGGGGCAAAAATTTGCTCAATTTTCAAAGTGCTCAGAATGCGATGAAAATGGTGCCATTGCGTCTGTCTCATCTTCTTGATTCCGGCGGTATATTTACTTTCTCAAACAGAGTCCTTATGGAGAAGTTATCGCGATCTGTTCACCGAGCCAAACAGGCAAAAAATTGATGTTGACTGTACATGTCCGTACAATCCGTACAGGACATGTGGTAGGACCGTACAACATATGTGGCATGTTTGTACAGGACACGTGGCTTCTCCAGGGCATGAGACGTGTCATGCATTTATGGACTTTTCAGTGTACGGTTTGACCAATCTTTAAGTGACACGTGTCACCACTGGATGGGTGACACGTGGCATGGATGACGTCAGCATTTGACATGGCGACCGTACGATGACATGGGCTAATCGGTGGTTGACAAGTGGAAAGGTGATGTGGCACGTTTTCATTGGTTGATGTTGGTGAATAGCAGGTTGACACGTGTCCGGTTGGAGGCGAATAATAAGGAGACACGTGGCCCAATCGAAGGGCGCCACGTGTCCCCTTCATTTTTGATTAATTTGGTTATGTTTAAAAGTTATGGAGGCTGCGAGGTTCGACCCCCAGACCTCCCCCACAGTACAAATCTCTAATGAAACTCCGCTAGCCAACTTATTGTCCTTTGTTCCTTGTTAGGAAGGCGGGAAACAATTTATTTAAAGTTGTATTTTTGTTTTATGCGGAAAAAGGGGCGGGTCGGGGCTTAAGCCCCGACCCATGGTTCCATTACCAAACATATGACCATTGGTGCGTGCATACACATTAAAGTTCACATGTTTTAAATATGGCATGGAGTTATATAATACGGCGTGGGGTTTGTTTATAACCAAAGTTTTATTACAGTTGTATAAAATGGCGCAGGTATGTTTTAAACAAAGTTTGTGTTTAAACATATATATATAATGTGGCGCCCGTTTAAACATTTGCGTGGGTTTAATAACCCATGGTTGTATACATTTGACCATATTACAATGCGTGTACGCGTGGTTGTACTTTTTCACGCGGTTTCCAACGGTTGACACGGTTTCATAACCGTTAAGCCCTTTTTATTATTGCGCGAGGTCACATGGACATATGCCCGAGAGCTAGGCGGTTGGGGGCTGGAGGCACCCTAACCGTTCTAAGGTTTGCACTGTTGGCGTGGTTGCGCCTGGTGCCAGGTTATAATGTGCATTGGGAGCGTGTTCCAGGTTCATGCACACAGAGGTGCGTTTTGGCGAACCAGTTCCAGCGAGCTTGAAGGAGGAAAATGGAGGAGGCCTAACTTCTTCATGTTTTGGCCGATTGAGGGTCGTAAAAGCCTAGCCAAGGGTTTTTGAATGTGCTGGATCCATTGGTGTTATTTTCAAGGCCATTTGAAGACTTATTCTACAATTTTTTCACTGTTGAAGTTTCAACAAGCTCCAGGGAGCTTGAAGCCCTCTTTGATCGAGGACATGGTTTGGTGAGCCTATATTTGTTTTCTGTGATTGAATAATCATTTTTGGCTAATTGATATGATCTGAACACATTGGGACAGGTTTCATAGGCTTTTGAGGACTTTTATAGGTGTTTTTTCCAAAGAGAATCTCAGGGAAGCTTATGGCCACATGTAGAAGAGGTCATGCCCGGATGAGCCATGATCCGTTTGCAGAGTTCTATTAGTCGTTTTTGGGGTTTTTATGTGTTTTGATCTCAATGGTACAGTTTGTTTTTCCATTGGAGTTGAGCAGCATCTTGTAAAAGAACTTTTGACTAATTAATCCCAGAGAGCCAAGTCCATTATGGAGGCTCAAGGAGATGTAGCCCGGAGGGGGGTGAACTCCTTTATCATCTTGTTCTTGTTGTGAGTTTGATGGTTTATTTGCTGCAATTTGTGTTTCTGTGTATTTTTTTTAAGTACATATTTAACCATCTAAAAGAACATTTGCTCACACATAAACATTTACAAGAAGATGCATGAACTTAACACATAAGTTTATATTGCATATTTTAACACATGAAGCAAGGTCCTGTAAAGTTTATTTTAATGAAGTAGGGGTGCTTGCATAGCATAACAAGTCAGCCTTCTATTTTCAGATCAGGTGGTATCAGAGCATAAGTTTGTTTCACTCATGTGTTTTCCATTGATAGCTTGAGATTTAGCTATTGGTATTGTGCAAGTTTTGTGTTGAAGTTTGCTAGGATGGCAGAAGCTTCAAGCATGGGTAGTTCTCATACATTTTCATTATCTCAATTCTTTAACAAAGAAGAGATTCTAACTTTGAGAGATTTGATGAAAAAGATGTGTGAAGACAGCGATGTGCACATTGTTCTTGAAGAACAGTTGATGGCCATGAAGCAGGAGAAAGACCAGCTTTTGCAAAGGTTGCATGAGATGGAGAATCAACTCCATGAGGCAAAGGAAACCCTTACCAAGTACATGCATGAACATAAGGTATG
>ML780763.1:528668-630552 GCA_009831015.1 Picea engelmannii
TTTGATTTGTGTTTTTATCTCTAACCTTAGAATAGATCAGTAGCATGCATGCATAGTCTTGTCTTGAGTGCAGGGAAGCTTTTGGAAGGAGCAGCAGCAGCAAGGAGATAAGAAGCTCAACGGAGGATCTACTTCAACCGTCGGAAAAAAGGTTGGTTCATTCTTCTCTTGTGTGCATGTGAAAATAGGGGTTTTAGATTCGGGTAGAAGGTTAAAAGTTAAGTCTTGAGGGTCATGATCTGCGTATGAGATTAGAGCCCTAGATTATTATTCTGTAGGGTAGAATACCCAACAACAATGTGTAGCATCACTAGCCTTGTAACAAGGAATAAAATGTGCAATTTTTGTAAACCTAACAAAAACTACTAAGATGGAATCATTACCTCTCTGTGTTTTTGGAAAACCAAAAACAAAGTCCATACTTGTAGAGTCCCATGGTCTATTGGGAATTGGTAAAAGAGTGTAAAGACCAGTGTTTTGACTCCTCCCTTTTGCATACTGGCACACCTTGCATTTTCTCACATACTTCTGCACATATTCTCTCATCTTTGGATAGAATTAAAAGTGATTCAGCTATTCATATGTTTTTCCAATACCAATGTGTCCTTCCATCCCTTATAACATACCCAACCACCCCTAGGTCAAGCTACGCTACTACAATGACAACATACCCAGCCACCCACAGGCTAGGCATGCTACCAGAAAACACACCTATGAAATTATCTCGAACTCAGATAAATTTCCAATTAATGAAGAGGCATGAAATATTCACATGCAGAGTTAAAGATTCATGCTACAACATAAATAAATGAGACATATGTCATGTGCAGCAATAACCAGGAAGAATGCATATTATAGATACAAATTTCATAGATAAATAAATACACAACGGAATAAATACACAAGTAAATAAAACCATGATAGAGAGAACTTATCTTTCATGAAACGAATCACCAACTGGTTGCAGACCAAGGACGTTACACCCAACCATAGACATTGATATTCCAAGTCTCAATAGCAATGTCACCCCCAAGCTAGGGATATGAATCCACAAGGATAGTTCCATAGTGTCACTCGGCTTCCCAAACCAGTCACCCCTCAAGCTCTCATAGGATTTTCAACACCCACAACAATACAATGTACACCAGTTCTCTTCTACCCAGCCTGCAAAACCTAAGAGAATGGTCACCTTCTTTGCCACACAGTCCCTCGGGTTGTCCATCTCCTTCCAGGGCTCCAGTGCATCTGGTCAAGAATCTCCATGCTGGGACTCTTAGGATTTGCAACTGTGAGCAAAACTAAACACAAGCCAAAACATCTCAAACATGTAGGAATTAATTCATGGCTGGAATAGACTAGAAATCTTTACAGCAAAAAAAACCATGGCTCCTCTCCAAAAATATTTTTTCCTTTCCCAAGCCAAAACACAAATGAGGAAATATGAATGGGTGAAATAATGAGTTGAGAGAGAATAGAATGAATGATGTGAAAAATGAAGAATTAACAATGTAACACCCTAGGTTTTGAACCCGCATTTTAAATAATGTATTGTTACATTGTTGAGAGTTCAAAGTGCCCAAAACAATTATTAAAAGGCCAGTGTGACCAAGACATGTAATGTTTTTATCGTTATTAATAATAAATACACGGATGGCTACTAGATGAACAAGGACTAGAGTTATAGGGTCCTATGATTCCACAAGAGAGGGGGCTTGAGGGGATAAGTGTTTATTCCTATTCTAATTACCCTTTTTTTTAAGGGAGGGGATCCATTACGTGAGCTTCTTGGGGAAGGCCAGGAGGTTCTTGATTCTCCCTGAAATTACTTAAACCCACCTCTAGTCTGATGGGGCAGTTGGTCGATGGCTCATTTTATCCTTCACTTTTTTATTCTCACCATTATATCTCTCACACACTTTCATGCATGCACCTCCATGCCCCCACTTACCGATTCATTGATCCATCCATCATCTGCGTCTTGGCTTGGGAAAGGGAACTGAACTACCAAAGAATTAGCCATGGGATAGTTGGCTGTAGTGGTCACTGGAGTGATCCATCTATGACTTGAGGCTCGCATGTCTGAGACACATTGGAATGTGTCCAACATTGCTCACATATGCGAGTCTTGAGAGCTCCAACATCGAGATTCTAGACCAGTTGCAATAGATCCCGAATTAAGGAGAAGGACTACCTGAGGGACTGTGTGGTAGAGAAAGGTGGAGGTCTGTTCTCTTGGGTGGTGCAAGCTGGGTAGAAGAGAGATGGGTACTTGGATTTTTGTGAGAGTTGGGAAGCTTGTGAGAGCTTGGGTGCTGACTTGTTTGAAAAGACAAGTAACACTCTGAAACCATCCTTGTGGATTCATAGCCCTGGCTCGGGGGTGACGCTGTTGTTGATATTTGGAACAGTAGTGTCTAAAGTTGGGTGGAACGTCCTTGGTCTGCAGCCAGTTGGTGTCAACTTTCATAAAGATAAGTTCTCTCTGTTATGGTATCATTTACATGTATATGAATGTATTTCCGCTGTGTATATTTAATTATCATTTAACTGAATCTTTAGACTATGCATGCTTGTTGGATTTTGTTGTGCATCTTGTTAAAGTCTTTTATTTTATGCATCCTTAAATTTTTAAAGGTATCTGTAACTGAAAGAAGTCCAAGGATGGACTTGTAGGTATCATGCCCCAGCTTGTGGGTGGCTGGGTATGTTACAGTTTGGTATTAGAGCTTCTGGTTGAAACACCGGGCCGATATGCGCTAGATCTGTTGGTCAGAGTCTCGGGGTCAAGATCAAATCCCAACTGTAGATTTGAAAATATCAGGAGGAATGACATTGCAGAATCTACGTGGGAGATAGAATGTCAGAGACACATGTAAGGGGTTCGAAGGATCATGACCATCCCCTTCGAATTCAGGAGCAATCACCATTGTAGGATTAGGAGAGATCTGGGATCATTGGACCGGAGGATAGGCGAACAAGGGTCGTCTGATGAAAAGGAAGAAAGGGTTAAGGTCGCAACCTTCAGATCCCATGGGAGAGTGAGATCAACAGACAGGAGGCATTTCGGGGAACTGAGTTGAATGGGAGATAATTTACCAGGGTGGTCCCACAATCCAAACCATGGTTTCCCCAGGGGGCTACATGTCGGCATCAGGAGAATTATGGGGCAAAAGGAGGATTACTCTAAACCGCTGATACATGCCCCCACAAACTAAAAGGCATGCAGTGAAGTGATAGGTTAGGGATCAAACATTGAAACTCTGAATAGCCGAAGTATTTGGGGGTCATCGATCCATAGGAGGACACACATCAACCGATCATGTGCTCTGGGTGAAAGCACTTTAGAAAAGAGAGAGCGAGGATAAGTTGAGATTTGAAACTCCCAAATCCCAGAGATCTGAAGACCCGAAGTAAACATCGACTTTCAGATCATCCAAAGTATATCCCGACCATCGATTTCCAATAGGTTATGTGTCAGTAGATTAGTAACTCTGGAGGAATCTGTTCGAGAGGCTTTCAATTGGGATTTGAGACTCCCTAAGCCCAGAGACCAGAAGAGCCAAAGTAAATCTTGACCGTTCGATCATCCGAGAGGATCTCAGCCATTGATCTGTCAAGAGCCACACATCACTAGATCCATGGATTCGAGTAAAAGCCAGTGGGGCAATATAAGTTTTGAAATTTGATATTTTCAAAGTCTAGAGACTCAAATAAATCGTAGCCATCAGATTAAGGAGGACACGCAGTGCAGATCCATGTAATTCAAGTGAAGACCTGAAGTGAATCTTAGTCACCCGATCTAGGAGGACATATGGCAACAGATTGGCCAGTTCGAGAATGGGAATTTCAGGAGAATTGGAAGTGTGATAGCATGAAAACTTCCGAAGTCCCGAAGCCCAAAGAGTTGAAGTGATGGGGCACAATGATGTCACCAGGAGGTGATGTGGACCCCGAAATTTCCTAAGTGACGTGGCTTCCAGACATCACCTGGGTTGACGTGGACACATGGAATGTGTGCCACGTGTCAGTAAGTTTTGAGCATTTGGAGTATTGAAAATTCAGTTAGAACGTGACATGTGTCACTCGCCTAATTGGGCCATGTGTATGCTTCTAGTATTTCACTATGTGGCGATACATCATGCATTCCAGAGACTGGGCACTCTAGTGGGGAAAGATGTGATAGGTTTCATTGGGTTGAAAGCTCTCTAAGGCCCGAATGTCAGAGTACATATCGACCATTGATTCCAGAAGACACACGTCGAAGGATCGTCAACTTTGGGTGAAAGCACTCCATGAGAAAGTGCAGGAGGAAGGCTTGAAACTTCTGAATCCCAAAGAGACAAAGAAATTCACAACCACTAATTTATGGGAGGACACCCATCGACAGATCATGAACTTCGGGTAAAATTATTCCATGAGGAGACAAGTGAGGAAAGTGGAGACTCCCCAAGTGCGGAGTCTCGAAGTGGATATCAATCGTTGATAGTGAAAGAGGACAAGGACCGTTGATCCGATCCTGGCTAAAAGTTCTAAAGTCCCGAAGCTCTGGAGAAGCACTTTTTCAGCTAAGTGCAGGGTCATGGTCGTGGTCATATGCAGATTAAGAGCTGAGGGAAGGAGGGATAAGGGTCGAATTGGTTGTCTTCAAGACAAAAAAGTGCTAAGGAAGGATTTATCCATGGTTTCTAGCTGTGGTCACCTGGGAAGGTGGTTTCAAGGAAGCACCTGTGTAGGATGTGTTTTGTGTCAGCCAAGGATAAAAAGACACTGTTATTTTCAGAGAATGGGGATATGATCTCCATGAACAAAAAAAACAAAAGAAAGAGACATGTAGGATGGTTTGACAATTTTGTTTATCATATGCATAATTCTAACAAAATGGTCGCTTTCACATTTTTTATAATTAAGGGGCTTAAGCACATCATCTCACGATGCATATTGAGGAAATGGATGAAGGCGAGGGAGCCTCCAGTCATGATAAGGAGGCTGAAGGCCAGAATACCAGAGTTGGTAATGCAGAGACAAAGTCTAATGGACGCAAGGGAAAAGGAGAGCAAGAAACACTACTAGAAATGGTAAGAAGCCTAAAGATGGAAGTACAGAGCTACAAAGTAGACAATGAGAGAGTGATGAGAGAAAATTCAGATAAATGCTCAAGTGTTGTAGAGATTAAATTAGTTGTAGAGACAAATGAAGAAGGGATCAAACTCAAGACAAGAGGAAGAAGGCAGGTTCCATGAAAGAAGGAATGATCATGGAAGTGCTAGGTATTCCAGAAGTGCTAGCAGAGGTCATGGACACCACTCACCTCCTTACTCAGAAATACATTTTTATGCATCGAAAGATCCCGTAAGCAGTCCATAGGTGTCTTTTGTCAGACACCAAAGAAGGAAATAAGAGATAGATAGTTTTCAAGAACAGCTGAGGAATCTCAATCCACCTTCCTTCGATGGTGAAAGAGAAAGGGAAGATGATGTCGAAGCATGGTTGCTTGGGCTCAGGAGATATTTTCAGTTGCATAACTATTCATCAAACCTGGAAGCCAGGATTTCCACCTACCATTTACATGGGAAAGATGCAATGTGGTGGGACCAGCTGAAGCAAGTGGAACATGTTAATGAAAGTAGGATCACTTGGAATCAGTTCAAGAAGTACTTCCATAAGGAGTACCTCTCAGAGAATTTATATGACAATAAAATGCAGGAGTTCATTGAACTTAGGTTGGGAAGAATGACTATGGAAGAGTACGAGAATAATTTCTTAGGATTATTAAAGTATGTTAGATTCATTGGTGATGAGAAAGTGACAATAAAGAGATTTCTAGGTGGACTTCCATCCTTTTATAACGAAAATATCAAGTATGATGAGCCCAATACCTTGAGTGAATCTACTAGGAAGGCTAAATACCTATATGAGCAAGTCCATGGAAGAGAATACCTGCATAAATATTGGAAGGACAATAAAAATGTGAAGTTTGATCAGAGGAGGAAAGGATTCAAACCTCCCTTCAATAGAAATGAGACTAATAGAAATCATCAAGATCAGTTTGTTAAGGGGGATTTCAAGAAAGAATATTCCTTGAGAAAAAGGGGAAGACCACCAATCCAATGTTGGGGATGCAAGGAGGATCACATGTACAAGGATTTCCCACATGGAAAGGACAGAGTGAAGACTGTGCAAAACATCCAAGAGGCTACAATAGTCGAAGATATGGGAATAATCTATGCATATTTAGTTGATCGACAAGCAAAGTACCAGTCCAATATGATTGAGGTGGAAGGTAAGATCATAAATCAACCTGTTGCTATTTTGATTGATTTAGGAGCAATTCATTATAGTGGATAGATTACATTTGGAGAAAAGTAAACTTGGAAAAGAAACTTTGGTTTAGTTAGCCACTGGAAGAAAAACAAGAATCCATGATATGGTTAGAAGTTGTTCCATAAGTCTTAATGGCATGAATACCAGTATTGATCTAGATATCATACCATTGGGGTCTTATGATATTGTGATTGGAATGGATTGGTTGGAAAACCATCATGTTGTCCTAGATTGTCATAAAAAGACATATATATGTCTTGATAGAAATGGAAAGCAGAGCATTGTGAAAGGAATTCCAATACCCATCTCTATAAGGGAGATTTTAGCCTTACAGTTAAAAATATGTTTTAGGAAAGGATGTCAATTGTATGCATCTCATGTGGAAGAGCTAGATAATACAAAAGCGGCAAGACTTGAATATTTCTCGGTACTACAGGAATTTGAAAATGTATTCCAAGAAATACCCGGATTGCCACCAAGAAGGGAGATAGATTTCTCAATTGATTTAGTGCCAGGAGCTGCCTCAGTGTCAAAAACACCTTACAGAATGAGCACCCCAGAGTTAAAATAATTACAAATGCAGTTGGAAGAATTGTTGAAGAAAGGGTACATACATCCAAGTGTTTCACCTTGGGTAGCACCAGTACATTTTTTCAAAAACAATGATGGAACCTTGAGTTTGTGTATTGACTTCTGACAACTGGACAAGTACACCATAAATAACAAGTATCCTCTACCCTGAATTGATGACCTATTTGATCAGCTAAGAGGAGAAAAGATATTCTCAAAGATTGACCTAAGGGAAGGATACCATCAGGTAAGAATCAAGGAAGAAGACATTCATAAGACAACCTTTAGGTCTAGGTATGGGCATTATAAATTTGTAGTGGTGCCTTTTGGAATGACCAATGCACCAGTTTTCTTCATGTACTTAATGAATGGCATATTCAGGAATTATTTAGATAAGTTTGTCATAGTATTCCTGGATGACATACTTATATATTCGAAGTCTGAAGAGGGTCATGAACATCACTTAATATTGGTGTTGCAAGTACTGAGAGAACATCAATTGTATGCCAAGTTGAGTAAGTGTTCTTTTTATCAAAAGCAGATCCATCACTCTGGACACATTATTTCAAAACAAGGCATAGCAGTAGATTGAGAGAAGATATAAACCATTAGAGGATGGCCAACACCCAGAAATGTGTCATATGTCAAATCTTTTATGGGATTAGTTGGCTACTATAGAAGGTTCATAGTAGGGTTCTCTAAGATTGCTCATCCCATCACTTCTTTTCCAAAGAAGGGAACTAAATTTGAATGGACACTCAAGTGTGAAAATAATTTTAATCTATTGAAGGAATTACTTACTAGTGCACCTGTGTTAAACATTGTTGACCCAAATGAAAGTTTTGTGGTATGTATAGATGCATATAAGGAAGGACTTGGGGGAATCCTCGTGCAAAATGGACATGTCATTGGATATGATTCCAGAAAGCTTAAGGAACATGAGAGGAACTATGTCAGACATGACTTGAAACTTTCTGCCATCGTTCATGCCTTGAGGATGTGGAGGCATTATCTCATGGGGAAGAAATTTGAATTAAGGATAGACCACATTGCCCTGAAGCATCTTTTTGAACACCCGACCTTGAATTCCAGGAAAACCATATGGCTTGAATTTTTAAGTGAACATGAATTCGATATCAAGCATATCAAGGGAAACACGAATAAATTTGCCAATGCACTTAGTATAAGAGTGCATATCATGCATGCTACTGTTGTCAGTATGCATCAGTCAGACTTGAAGAGAAAAATTTTAGATGGTCTTGTTAAATACCAACATTACCTACAGGTAAAGGAAAAATTACAGCAAGGAGATGTACAACATAAAGTAAAAGAGTATGAGATAAAGGAAGACAAATTACTCATGCATAAAAACAGAATCTATGTTCCTAGTTCTGGAGAACTCAGGAATTTGGTACTAAAGGATATGCATGATGTTCCTTATTGGTATCACTGAAATTTCGTCCGCACATGGCGACAAGAACTCCGCATTGTCAAAACAGGAATGAAGTCATTCATGGCACAGGATTAATTCCACAGCATTGCAAAAGGGTAAAAAACTATACAAAGTAACCAAAAATTGAAGGGCGCTTTACAGAATCTGGGTGCGTGCGCATATGCGCGGAACAACAACGTACAATGCGCGCATACGCACACGATGCGTAGCTGTTGGGCGAAAAACCCGCGCACCTGCTAAATGTCGCATTTATTGAAATTGGTCAGCCTCCCAACCACTAATGGATCAGCTCCCAAGTCGATTTGACATCAAATCTGAGCTGAATCCGCATGGTAGGCTGGTCAAAGACCTAATTGAGCCCTAAAGAGCCCCTTTTCACACCTCAAAGGAGTTACATAATCACCAAATGCCATGCTATAAAAAGCCATGAAGAACCATCATTTTCTCAAGGAATTTCATGTAATGTTATACTGCTAGATTGTTTCAAGGACTCACTCCTTGGCAATTACACATTTGCACCATTTCATTGAGCTATCCACCTCTTTCTTGAGAGGATAAGCTAGGAGTTCTTTCACCGTCATTTTCACTTTTTCATTGTAAGGAGAGCAAGTTTTTGAGGGCCTCAAGAGCCTTCCTTTGGAGGAAGGAGGAACCACACTTCCCTTTCTTCATTGTGCTTTGGATTTCATCAATAGACCAGCTCAAAACATTGGTGATATTGGTCTTGTTGTCTTTGTTATTTCTTTTCCATATGCTCATAGTTTTAGTTTGTTTTCATTTATTTCTTGTTTATAGTTTTGTTGTTTATCTTTCTAACTCTTTTCTCTACAGTTGTCATGTCTAGCAAGGCCCAACTGGGCATGTAAGTACCCTTTATTTTCTCACCAAGTGACGAATTAGGTGCAAACAAATTGGCGACTCCACTGGGGATCTGGTATCAATTCCTCCCTCATTTGGGCTTATTTTGCTTTCCTTTTGATTTCATTAACTTGCAGGTTCACAAACCGGCCTCAGTCGACCTGCTAACCAGTCAATTCACAAAAGATTTGAGAGAAATCCATCCGGATTTTTCTTCTCGGTTTTTTGTCATAGGCGCATGGTTATTCCACCCCACAGGCACGCATCATGCGCGCATGCTCCTGTGCAGTCTTTTATCTCTGCGGGCATGCGCTTTTTCGTTCAGTTCTGTCAGTGCGCAGGCGCCATATGCGCCTTTGTCCACACTAGAGGCCACACATCTGAACTAAATTTGACATTGTAAGGTCTTGGATGTGGGGAAAATCATTTTCCTTCTTAATAATGATGATATGCATGCTCTAAATACTGCACCACTTAGACCCCTCAACTTATAAAGGGGATAATCAAACAAACATAGGCACTTAGGTGGATAAAAATCAATTTCCCTAATTTGCTTTTCGCCACATGGATGGCTTGATTTGGTTTATAAATCTAAGTTGACCATCAATTTTAATCACATCTAAACTCACATTTGGGACTAGAAGTCGAAAGTAACAATCTTGAGTATGCTCTTCTCTTGCGCCATCAAGCGATCTTGAGAACCAGAAAAGGATTGCGAAAACAACCTCATCTCCCTTAAACAAAAATTTCAAAACCTTTAGGAGAGGACAAAGGCCTTTTAGGACCCCTCTTAGTTTCATTTTTCAAACATATCTTAAATTTGTAACGGGCCCATACATGCCCACATGCCACAAAAGTAGGATAGTGTTTGGAATTTTGCTTTCTTAGATCAAAAAACTAGGAGAGTTTAAAGGTTTGTAACGAGCCCACACATGCCCACATGTTCAATCTAGGATATTTTCATGCTTTTCTAGATTAACTCACACATAGGGAGATAAAGGATAGTAACAGACCACATGTCCACATGCTAGTTTCCTAGGGCTTTTAAAATTCCGCAAGGTTGTACCAATGGCATCTAGCTAATTAGGTAATCAAACTCTTGTAAAGGACCAAGCGACGTCCACATGCTACAAGGTGACATCTAAATAACTAAAATTTGGTACACTTTCACTCACACAAAAGTCACTCTTTCACTCACATAGCTCGTCTCGAAATGTGGTGGTCTAAGTAGGTTTCCTCCAAAGGGATTCTGAAAACACCACATCTTTTCTTGATAGGACTATCCACCCCCACTTTTAATCAAACGAGGTTGGTTTTCACCCCCAGTCTCACAAAACAACTTCATCTAAAATCTTTCTAACAACTCACTAAGTTTTCCTCCACAGGAGGTGCCAAAAGAAAATTTTAGTCTAGGTAGGATTTCGGTGGTAGGCATCCAAATAACCCCCCGTTATCTAGTTTTCACATTTTCAAACATAGAAGTTGACAAATAGGGAGCTTCAAATCCTCCAAGTCCAGTGTTCCAATCACCATAAGGCAGGGAGATACCCGTGAAGGATTGAAGGCCGAGGTCCAGTTGTTCTGTGCGTCCCCCCTTGAGGCACCCACCTCTTGGACGGGATCTAGCCCATGACCCATTTCTTAGGCCGAAAATCTAAATGCCTCACTTGGACCGAGGTACTTAGTGACCAACTTTAGGACATCTACCCAGGTGGCGGTTGTGGGATGCAATCGGACCTTGATTGGATTTTGTGTGGCTATTGGGAAGTATAACCAACTCTTTCAGGATATTGCCCCCTCTACCCCTCATTATAACCAGTTATTTCATCCTTCACTAGTGTCGCTTCCGGTGACTTCAGATCCCACTGTTGAGAGCTATTGGAAGGTCCAGTGCTATTTGAGAGAAAGGACATTACGTCTTCTAGGACATGAGCATTTGATTTCTTTTTTATTCCCCCACGTGGACAAAACCATTTTACCCACATATATGCTTCTTTCTCATTTATGTATGATGCACACCTGATTACAGTTTGACTTTGATATATATATTGTGTAAACAGTCACAGCAAAGGCTCTTGTTTCTATATTTTTCCTCACCACTTTGTACACACATTTCACACAACTAGTCTGACATCATAGGGGAACCACAGAACCCCCGTCGTTCACGACGCTTTCTCAACCTTCCTCCTATTTTAGGGGGAGTATCTGGTCATACCTGCTCATCGGTACCTCCTTCACACACTCCTGTGAGTGCCACTATCTTAGGATCAACTTTGCTTGATTCTACCTTACTTGGGAACACTTCCCAAGGTCATACATTCACTCGCTCTCCTTTGCATGGAAGCGGGGGACCCACTTCCTCTCAAGGAGGGAGCACCAACCCACCTAGTCCCCATCAAGGGTCAGGTTCACAACACATTATGGCTGGAACTAATCCTGCCACCCCACTACAGATGCCATACTTGGTCTCTCTCAACATTCTGGATCTCACCAAGCTCACTAACGATCCTATATTGCATGATGCCACATGGCTTGCAATGCCAACCAAACTTCCTTCAGACATACCAAAGTTTGAAGGGAAGGCAGGGGATGACCCCGCCAATCACGTCATGACTTTTCATCTATGGTGTTCTTCCAATAGCATCATGGATGACTCCATCAGACTGCGATTATTTCAACGCACACTTACTGGCCCATTAGCCAAATGGTATGTCGAAGAAAAATCAGGGTCCCACACAACCTTTGATTCATTAGCCAAAGCGTTCTTGACTTTCTTCCAATTACCCATCCGCCATGACAATGGTCTAGAACTACTATCCAACTTCAAATAGACCTCAGCCACCCACATCACTGACCACATTCATGAGTGGCATAGGCGACGTAGTTTGTGTAAAGCAGAAACCACCAAGCAACAATGCCTTGACTAGTTTCTTAGATCACTTGTCGCTCTCCTTGGAAAGGATGTCGCTTCCACCTTCCCTCAATACGAAGACGAAGCCATCAGAAAATCCCAACAATATGATCTCATTTACGCACAGTCGGGGTACTTATACACAGTACTTCCTGATCTTCCAAAACCTGTGACATTTGGTCAAGACAAACCTGGGATGTCTCACTCAGCAGACGGACTAATAGGTACCACCACACACCATAGTCCACAACCTCAACCACCACTGATGTATGGGACACCGAAATACCCACCAGCATATGGGGGTACTTCTTATTACCCCCCACCCCCTTATCAACAGCCGTATCCTGTTGCTATACCTCCACCCATCAGTGGACCTCCACCAGCACCCCCCATACATCCACCTCCTCCAACCACCAGTGGTACTCCCTCCACATCAGCTTATAGTACTAGTGAAAGTGCTGCGCCTTCCTATGTACCTTATGGAGTGGTGCCACCATAGAATTCCTAATTTCCCTTTCCTGGTCCTCCACAACCCATGGCTCCCCCACATCCTCATACGGCGGTAAATTTTGTTCAACCCTCTACTGCTCAACAATACCAAAATTTTGAACAGTTGAACACAGCTAATCCAACTCATCCATCAAACAACACTAAGAGGAAAGGAAGGAACAGGAATAATAATAACCCTCGCCAAGGCGAGAATCAACCCCCACAGTATCAACCCACTGGGGGCAACCAGAACCAAGGGAACCAAAACCCCCAAGGGGGAAATAACAACAAACGCCAAGGGTGGAATATTGTTAAAACCATCCACCCTTATGCTCTTTGTGGTGTGTTTGGACACTACACTCACCATTTCCCCCAGATCACTGATTTCAAAAGGTTGAAAGACTCAGGGAGCCTTCCCCCCTCCCCAGTGCAACCTGCCCCGCTGTAGGCACAAAAACAATATGCACAACAACCCCCTCCCGCTGTGTTGCAAAATCCTATCTCTCATCAAGGTGTTATAAACACCCAGCAGGACACGCAGCATCCCCCACCTCAGGTGGTCCAATACCATAATCCCAACAATCCAGTAGACCGCACGATTCTACTCACCAGTGAGGAAGAAATCCTTCTATAAACACATAATCGTCAGTATCCAGCTAAGTCTACTCCTATCTCTCCAGAGACAAATCCTACACCGACGAGACCTCCACTGGTAATCCCTCGCCCTTCCACCGAACCACCATTACGCATCCCTTGCATCCCATTGCGTAGGAATGTCCACAACCCATAGGCCAGGGCAACACATAACTATATCTTGGTAGACGACTTAGCACAATCCCCGGCTACCATGTCAGTTTTGGAAGTCCTCTAGACATGTCCTACTCAGCGGAAACCACTACTTTTCGCCCTGGGCGCAGTCGAACCTGTTGATACTCGCCTCATCACCTTCGACCTCAATAGCTGCGAACCATGTCTTCCCGCCGCCATTGCTATTCAAATACCAGTAAAAATACGGAACATCACCGTCCATCGGTGTATCATCGATGAAGGGGCATCTACATGCATCATGTCCAAAATAGTATGGTAGAAAATTGGTTCCCTGGAACTCATACCCTCCGCCATCACATTACGAGCTTATGATGGACGACCATCCTCTCCTGAAGGGCTCTTCCAAAATGTCCCTATGGAACTCGGGGGCAAAACTATTCTTATTGACATCAAAGTTATCGATGCTCAGCTTGATTACAATATCTTGCTTGGATGTAGCTACATGTATGCTATGAAGGTAGTGGCATCTTCCATCTTTCGGACAATCATGTTCCCCCACAATGGAAAGATTGTAACCATTGACCAAGTCTCACATTATGAGCCCAACCCATCTGCCAATCTCGATAACATTCTTCCTCTCATTCACACCAACAACGACGTATATCCACTCGTCGAGATGGGTCCTGGTATTTTCAAAGATCCATCCTTGTTAGGGACATACCATGGAGCACCACCACTCCTGCCCTCGAGTCAAGTATGCGTCATCACTCACCAGGAGGATACTCGTCCTCCTCAAGATGCTTCAGTGATTCCTGACGTCTCAACAGTCACAACACCACTCCCACAGGAGCCTCCTGCGCACTCGTCGACCCCTATGGTCCGCGAATCCACATCCCCTCAAGGGCCTAGTCCCATTTGGGAGACCGTTCCCCAACCCCTCACTCAAATTCCCTTCTTTTACCCTCCACCCGGTATAGAATCTTTCCAGGTCACAGCAACGCTCACATTACCCTGCTAGAAATCCCAGTGTGGTACTTACATCCACCTGAGATGCTCCCTTGCCCACAGGAAGGACTCCCCATGACGATTCTTGTCCTCACTCCCACTACCCCCACTACCCCCATACTCCCTACCCCCCTGCTACCGTTGTTGGTAGGCGAAAGAAGAAGGAGCCCACAGCTCCACTTCCTCTGCGCATCCCACCACCTTGCGCATTGTGTGACAAAGAGGGTCACCAAACCAACAACTGCGCGTCACTACCGGAATTACAGAATTTTATTCCTCTCAATCAAATTACCACAACCCCCATCACTACCGCTAGTCCTATTGCTACCACCCAACCTTCAAGTAGTAAAGGGTTGAGGACCAAATTCGCGTGTGCTATCTGTTCCGAGTATGGCCACTACACCCATCATTGTCCAGCACTGCCACGTTTCTGACAGGCGTTAGCTATCATATGCCAGGACTTTCAGAACAACCCATGCCCTGCCATGTCCTCTTCACCAAATATCACTGACATTCGCTATGTCACTACTTCAGTCAATGAACGCATGAGATGCCCTTGCTCTCTTTGCGATTCATTGGAACATTTTACATATTAGTGTCCTATGATCCTGGAATATTGGCGACGCCAATTAGCTCTGCATCACCAACCCACAGAAACGATCATTGACATCACTTCACCATTCGAGGATCTTCATGTCATTTCGCCCGAACCCGAGGCACTCCCAACGCCTCCTTGGTTCTTAGATGACATATCTGAGGATTTACCCCGTAACCCACCCAACTCTCCCGCTCATCCCCCTACGGAGACTCTCCATCCCACCACCATGGGTACCCCTCAGTACCTCAACATATGGTTTATGTCGAGTGAACCCTCACCCTCTCCTAGCAATACCCCCTCTATTTCATCAGTATGGGGCAATCACACTATCACTGAGATCACTCCTCATGATCCATTATATTCTCGTTGTTTCCAATGCGAGGAAGAAATACTGGAAGAGCTACAATGCCCGGACTCTCCCTGGGATGCGCTGCATCATCGTGCTCTCTTCCTTCCGCAGGAAGACCTCATGCCTCCTAGCCACAATCCCATTTACGCGGTCGAAACCAAAGACTTTATCCCATCAGGACCTATCGATTGGTTCAACAATCCCATTCCTGCACCTGACGCTTTTGAAGAAGGTAATCTAGCCAACATTTCCCCTACCATCAAACTCGACATTTCCATTAAACTGGGCATTGTCGAAGAAATCATCATTGGAGCTGCTTGCACTCCTCAGGAAATCGCCGCATATAAAACCCTCTTCCAAGAATATAGGGATATATTCGCCTGGTCATACACAGAGATGCCTGGCCTCGATCCCTCTATCGTTGAACATCGCATCGACACCTGGCCCGACATCACACCAGTTCGCCAGAAGAAGCAACCGCTACACCCATCCAAGGCTGCGGCTATCAAAGCCAAAATTGACAAATTGCGTACGGCCGGATTCATTTACCCCATCACTTATACTTCATGGGTTTCCAACCCTGTACCCGTCGACAAAAAACAAGGCTCTATTCGCATTTGCACCGATTTTCACGATCTCAATAATGCATGTCCCAAGGACAACTTCCCAACGCCTTTCATTGATCAAATTATCGACGACTGCACCAGCCATGAGGCTCTCTCCTTTATGGATGGCTCCCCACCGTATTTCATTTACATTTCCAGTCACACCCTCTGATATTGGCCTTTAGGATACCCATTCCTGGCTCTACAGTACTCACACCTCCATTTGCATTTTGCGGTACTAGTATCCGGTAGCTTTCTTACCCACATGAGTTGTCCCATTCATAGCACCTTTTTTGCACTCTCGACATTCATGTTGTTCTTCATTACCCTTTAGGGATGGGAGTCTCGATAGTCTTTCATTATGTTGCGGATCAACCACATACTTCTTCTCCTCATTTTGCTAGCTTTCCCATATGGACTCCCAGATCATCGCTTTATGGTTATGTTATTTTTACCTGCACCTCCGCAGGATCATGAACCCACCATTTCATCCACCATCAGTTTGCCTATCTGCAAACCTATCCTCATTTCACCTACCTCATACAGAAACTCACCAATGGGGCCCCCACCCTCCATCAGTTTTCCAAGAAATTTATGCCCTCCCTGGGGCACTCATTTCACATTGTGGCACCCGTTTCTGTATTTGTACATTTTTCCCAAATTATTTATTATTTATTGTACAAACGCCTTTATTTCCAGTCATTACATTTTCTTTTGTCGTCACCGTTGGCGAATTGCTTTCTTTTGGCCACATGCAACCCATGTCACCCTTGGTTGGAGCATTACTTATCATCTACCCTCATCGACATCATTCATATCTTCAGAGTACTCCACAGGTCACTTACCTCTACCCTCTGAATTTGTTCACCTTGTCCCGCCTCTAGCACAACTTATACTCGGTCTTGGCGTCCCCCTGACCCTCGACCTTGTCACACGGTTGTGGTCACTATTTATCTCATACATCCTCCAGCCAAGGGAAGTCTTGAGTCTTCCCACTTCTTGACTTCGTCCATGTACCTCTGCCACTTCCTCACTTCAGTAGATTCCACAGAGCCCTTTGCTTCTGGGAGTCGCGTCCCCCTTTTTGTCGACATCAACAAAATTTTCCAGAAGGGCGACAGTATCTTGATTCTCATTTTCCATTCAATGAGAGATCTCAGACAGCACAGGGGGAAACACCATTGCTCCCTGATGTCATTGACCCCCATAACATTCGACGCCAACACTTTATCATGTTACAGTGGGTCTTACTTTGCGACTATGGCAATTATTATTATCATTTGTCGAAGACCTATGAACCCGGTCGGGCCATCAATGCCCACATCATCGTCGCATCTTATTACCACGATCATTGGTCAGAGTATGTTCCTTTGCAGAATTTTCTTCTGTTGTTATCATTCCCACCCCCGAGGGCGCTACAGTTGTATACACCAACACTTCAGTCATCTTTTTTCAGAGTTACATAACACGAGCATGGGGCATGCCCACCTCGTTTGTACATAGTTGTATATTGTTACGCACCTTCTGGAAGGTTGGGTTCTACCAGTTCCTTTCTTCTCCAAAGGATTACTCTACACAGTCCCACTCTTGCTCTCTCTTACCACACCATTCTCAGTAAAAGAAACATTGATGAATTTCGGCTATACGTTTGCTCCTAACCTCATCCATCAGGGGGCATCTGTTATCACTGAAATTTCGTCCGCACATGGCGACAAGAAATCCGCATCGTCAAAACAGGAATGAAGTCATTCATGGCACAGGATTAATTCCGTAGCATTTCAAAAGGGTAAAAAACTATACAAAGTAACCAAAAATTGAAGGGCACTTTACAGAATCTGGGTGCACGTGCATATGCGCAGAACAACAACGTACAATGCATGCATACGCGCATGATGCGCAGCTGTTGGGAGAAAAACCCACGCACCTGCTAAACGGTGCATTTATTGAAATTGGTCGGCCTCCCAACCACTAATGGATCAGCCCCCAAGCTGATTTGACATCAAATCTGAGTTGAATCCGCATGGTAGGCTGGTCCAAGACCTAATTGAGCCCTAAAGAGCCCCTTTTCACACCTCAAAGGAGTTACATAATCACCCAATTCCATGCTATAAAAAGCCATGAAGAACCATCATTTTCTCAAGGAATTTCATGTAATGTTATGCTGCTAGATTGTTTTAAGGACTCACTTCTTGGCAATTACACATTTGCACCATTTCATTGAGCTATCCACCTCTTTCTTGAGTGGATAAGCTAGGAGTTCTTTCACCATCATTTTCACTTTTTCATTGTAAGGAGAGCAAGTTTGTGAGGGCCTCAAGAGCCTTCCTTTGGAGGAAGGAGGAACCACAATTCCCTTTCTTCATTGTGCTTTGGATTTCATCAATAGACCAGCTCAAAACATTGGTGATATTGGTCTTGTTGTCTTTGTTATTTCTTTTCCATATGCTCATAGTTTTAGTTTGTTTTCATTTATTTCTTGTTTATAGTTTTGTTGTTTATCTTTCTAACTCTTTTCTCTATAGCTGTCATGTCTAGCAAGGCCCAACTGGGCATGTAGGCACTCTTTATTTTCTCACCAAGTGACGAATTAGGTGCAAACACTTATGTTGGACATCTCGGTTACCAAAAAATAGTTACAGTAGTAAGAAGCCATCTATTTTGGCCATGAATGAAGAAGGATGTTGCTGATTACATCAATCTATGTATGGAATGTCAGAAGGTAAAGGCTGAGCATAGGCACCCAGCGGGTTTGCTGCAGCCATTTCCAATTCCAGAGAAGAAAAGGGAAGTGATCACCATGGATTTCATCACAAGACTACCCAGAATGAATAAACAACATTATTCAATCATGGTGGTGGTTGACAAATTAACAAAGGTTTCTCACTTTGTGCCTATGAATACAATGCATACAGTGGCTAATATTGCAAAAATTTTCATGAAGGAAATTTCTAGGTTGCATGGGATACCTAGGAAAATTGTCTCAAACAAAGATACAAATTTTACCTCCAAATTCTAGAGGGGATCGTTTAAAGGATTTGGCACAAATCTAAACTTTAGCACATATCATCCCCAGACATATGGGAAAATAGAGAGAGTCAATCGAATAATTGAAGACACACTGAGAATGTATGTGATGGATAAGCCATCTAAGTGGGAAGATTACTTACACTTGGTTGAGTTTGCATATAATAATTAGTATCAAGCTTCATTGAGAATGAGCCCATTTGAAGCCTTGTATAATAGGAAATGCAATACTCTAGTAAGTTGGGACAACCCAGTAGATAGAGTGGTACTTGGGCCAGAGTTGCTCAAGGACATGGAAGACCAAGTGGTCAAGATCAAGCGGAATTTAAAGGCATCTTAGGATAAACAAAAATTTTATGCAGACAAGAACATGACAGCTAGAGATTTTAAAGTAGGGGAGCATGTACTTTTGAAAGTGAATCCCAAGAAAATTTCTTTGAAATTGGGTAGTTGTATAAATATGGAAGCTAGATTCTGTGGTCCATTTGAAATATTGGACAGAATAGGGCCAGTTGCATACATTCTTGCATTGCCTGCTTCCATGAATGTGCATAATGTATTTCATGTCTCTTTAATAAATAAATATGTACATGATCCTAACCATGTTATTGATTGGCATTTGATTCATGTAGAGACAGAGGGAGATTTTCAGGTTCAGTCAGTGCGAGTGTTGGACAGAAAAGTCAAAATGCTCCAGAATCGAGTTATAAAGCTGGTAAAAGTTTAGTGGACCTGTTACATTCCTAAAGATGCTACCTGGGATCATGAAGATTCCATGCAGGCAGACTACCCGCAATTTTTTGAATAAATTTGAGATTTTGATCTCTATTTTGTATATGCACTGAGGATAGTGCCAAAATAAGGGTGAGGGGATGTAACACCCTAGGTTTTGAACCCACATTTTAAATAATGTATTGTTACAATGTTGAGAGGCCAGAGTGCCCAAAAAAATTGTTAAAAGGCCAGTCTTCCCAAGACATGTAATGTTTTTATCGTTATTAATAATAAATACACGACTAGCTACTAGATGAACAAGCACTAGAGTTATAGGGGGATATGATTCCACAAGAGAGGGTGCTTGAGGGGATAAGTGATTATTCCTATTATAATTACCCTTTTTGTCTAAGGGAGGGGATCAGTTATGTGATATTCTTGGGGAATGCTAGGAGGTTCTTGATTCTCCCCGAAATTACTTAAACCCGCCTCTGGTCAGATGGGGGGGTTGGTCATTAGCTTGTTTGCTCCTTCATTTTTCCATTCGCACCATTCTATCCTTCACACACTTTCATGTATGCACTTCCATGTACCCACTTACCCATTCATTGATCCATCCATCATTCACATCTTGGCTTGGGAAAGGGAACCGAACTACCAAAGAATTAGCCACGAGATAGTTGGTTGTAGTGGTCGCTGGAGTGATCCAACTGCGACTTGAGGCTCACATGTATGAGATGCATTGGCCTATGTCCAACATTGCTCACAACTGAGAGTCCTGAGAGTTCCAACATCGAGATTCTAGACCAGTTGCACTAGATCCCGAATTAAGGAGAAGGATTTCCTGAGGGACTCCATGGCAAAGAAAGGTGGAGGTTCATTCTCTCGGGTTGTGCAATCCGGGTAGAAGAGAGCTAGGTACTTGGATTGCTGTGAGAGCAAGGAAGCCTATGAGAGCTTGGGTATTGAATAGTTTGGGAAGCCAAGTAACACTCTGGAATCGTCCTTGTGGATTCATATCCCTGGCTCGAGGGTGACGCTTTTGTTGAGATTTGGAAGAGTAATGTCTATGGTTGGGTGGAACATCCTTTGTCTGCAGCCAGTTGGTGTCATCTTTCTTAAATATAAGTGCTTTCTGCTATAGTATCATTTACATGTATATGAATGTATTTACGCTGTGTATATTTAATTATTGTTTAACTGAATCTTTAGACTATGCATGCTTGTTGGATTTTCATGTGCATGTCATTAAAGTCTTTTGTTTTATGCATCCTTAAATTTTTAAAGGTATCTGTAAGTGAAATACGTCCAAGGGTGGGCTTGTAGGTAGCACGCCCCGACATGCATGTGGCTGGGTATGTTACAAACAATGAGTGAGTGAGTGAATGAGTGAATAAGAAGCCTCCAAACAACCCACAAGATGGGTTTATATCTTTACTTACAAATAAGGAACAATGTGGCCTTCCCCAAGAACATCATGTAGCCACTCCTCTCCATTAAAAAATTATGGGTAGATAAAATATAAAATAAACACTTATCCCCTCAATCCCCCTTTCTTGTGGAATCATACCCCCCTGTAACTCTTGTCCTTATCCATATAGCATTCAATGATGTATTTATTATTAATAATGATCAAAACATTGCATTTCCTAGGCACATTCTCCTCTTTTAATTGTTTGGTCCCTCTGGCATTTTATAAATTAAAAAAATAATTATTTAATACGGGGCTCAAAACCGAGGTATCACATTTCCCTCCCCCTTATTTTGGCACTATCCTCAGTGCATATACAAAAACAAATAATAAAAATTTCAAAATTTATTCAAAGATATGTGGGTTCTCTTCCTGCATGGAATATTCATGCTCCCAAGTAGCATCCTCATGATCGCAGTAGACCCACTGGAATTTTACCAGCTCTATGACTCGATTCCAGAGCATTTTGACTTTTCTATCCAATAGTTACATTGGTTGGACCTAAAATCCTTCCTCTGTCTCTACCTGAATTAGATGCCAATCAATAACATTGTTAGGATCATGTGCATATTTTTTTAGCAAAGAGACATAAAATACATTATAGGCATTCATGGAAGTAAGAAATGCAAGCATGTATGTAACTAGCCCTATTCTATCCAATATATGAAATGGACCACATACTCTAGTTGCTAGCTTTGTAAAACTACCCAACTTCAAAGAGCTCTTCTCAGGGTTCACTTTTAAAAGCACATGCTCCCCCACTTTAAATTCTCTAGATGTCTTGTTCTTATCTACATAAATTTTATGTCTATCTTGAGCTGCCTTTAAATTCTACTTAATTCTAACCAACTAGTCTTCCATATCCTTGAGTAGTTATGACCCAAGTACCACTCTATATACTGGGTTGTCCCAAATTAATGTATTATTTCATTTCCTACCATACAAAGCTTCAAATGGGCTCATTTCCAATGAATCTTGATACCCATTATTACAGGAAAAATCAACCAAGTGCAAGTAATCTTCCCACTTAGATGGCTTATCCATCACATACATTATCAACATGTCTTCAATTACTTGGTTTAATCTCTCTGTATGCCCATCTAACTATGGATGGTATGATGTGATAAAGTTCATATTTGTACCAAATCCTTTAAACAATCCCCTCCATAAATTTGAAGTAAACTTTGCATATATGTCTGAGACAATTGCCTTAGGTATCCCATGCAACCTAGCAATCTCCCTCATGTAAATTTATGCAATATTAGCTACTATATGAGTCATTTTTATAGGAAAAAAAGGGCATACTTTGTCAATTTATTAACCACTACCATGATTGAATCATGTTGTTTTGTTGTCCTAGGAAATTTAAGTATAAAATAAATGGTTGTCACTTCCCAATTATTTTCTGGAATTGGTAATGGTTGTAGAAAACCTGTTGGGTTCTTATGCCCAGTCTTCACTCTCTGAAATTAAATACATCTGGAAATGTAATCAACAACATCTTTTTTCATTCATGGTGTTAGCACATAAAGTTGGCATGGGTCATATGTAGTTTTTGTTATGACCTAGGTCTACACCTCTATCGAGTCTCTCCTTTTTTTTGCATGCCTTCCTATAAGTTTTTCCTCCTCTGGTTGAAAAATTCAGGTCAATCAAGTATGTTAGATGCGCAGGGAAAAACTATGAGCAAAATGCAACATTTAGAGAAGTCCTTTTAGGGCTTGAAATACAAGCAAGTAGGCAAGTTCCATTTTCAGCTGTAGGATCTTAGCGAGAGAAAGATCAATTGTTAGATCAAGAAAATATTAAGTCATGACCATCATATCTCACTGGAGAGAGATCGACAGTGGGGAGGCCTTGCAAGGATCAAGAATCAAATTAAATTTTCTACAAGTTGTGATCCTGCAATCGTTTGGGGTCATTGATTTTTCTAGATCAACGGATCAACGATGCATATCGATCCCTCTAGGAAATTAAAGTTTGTGCAAGTTCCTAGAGGGATCAGGAAGGAAATTATAGTTTGTGCAATTTGTTAGCCTGCAATCACTCAGGATCGTTGATATTCAAGAAAGGAACACGTGTTAGGCGATCCTGTACTCCAGGAGGAAGCAAACAAAAACTAAGCGAGTAAAGCACTCCTAAAGGCCTGAAGCCCGTAGTTCATATGGACCGTCCAACAATGAGGACACATGGAATCAGATATCTCACTTCATAAATATGACACTTCAAAAGATTTCATGATAAATCAAAAGAAAACTCTCGAAGCCTGAACTCCTGAAGTAAATCTCGGTCATCCAAATCAAGAGGCCACGCGACGCCAGATCTCGCACTTCATAAATATAACACTTCGGAGGATTGCATGAGAAAGAAGAAGAAAACGGTCAAAGCCCAAACTTTCAAAGTAAATATCAACCATCCAAATCAAGAGGCCATGCGGCGCCATATCTCTCACTTCAGAGACTTAGTACTCTGAAAGATCTGTGGAGCAAAGCACTAGAGCAAGGATTTCTTGAAGTTCCAAAGTAAATCTCAGTTGTCCAAATCAAGAGGCCACGCGACGTCAGATCTCACACTTCAGAAATACAAAACTTTGGAGGATCGCGCAAGCAAGTTGAAGAAAACTCTTGAAGGGAATCTCAGTCATCCAAAATAAGAGGACATGTGGGCCATATCTCTCACTTCAGAGATACGACACTTTGGAGGATTGTAAGAGCTATGCATTGAAAAGGCCTGAATCCTGAACTCCCAAACTAATTATGGATCGTTGATCTCAAATAAAAAAGAACCATTGATCTTTGTAGGAGGAAGCAGGGTCCATCTGAGATCAGCTCATGGTAGAAAAAACAGTTCTTTCCCAAATCGTAGATTGCAACATATCGATGACCACACTTTATTGCCGGGACAAAACATGCTTGAATGTTAAAATTCTAGAGCAGTCCCGAAATTGAAACCATGGTATAGGGGAATATGTACATGGTAGTTGGTGGTGAATTGTGGGGTGCTAAGAGGTGGGGATCCAAGCCACCCTTGGAAACCTCTGCAATCACATGCTTATATAGGGCCCAATCTGAGAGCAGTGCATTGCAACAAACTAGGCATTAGGCCTCATCCTGATCCCGAGGAGAAATCAATAAATGAAATAAGGAATTGTGGTTGAATCATCGATTACCTCCTTAAAGGGAAGCATGGGGGGTCTGGTCGAGGAGATAGAAAACTATTACTCTGAAGTACCATAGAGGGAATTTTTCCCTGCACGCCCATACTCATGAAAGTCTCCTTCTAACAGAAGGAACATGACAGACAAGAGAAGACACCATGCCTATTGTTTTGAATATAAAAGACATCATAGGAATGATATCAAGATCATGGGGGGGGTTCAGCCCAAGACCGAAGAAAGTTTTGAGAAATTTTTATGACTGTATATTTCAATTTTTAAGTTGTAGGGGCATGTAGCTCTAAATTGTATTGTTATTGAAGACTCATATGAGTTGTTTAATCATATTTTTCTTCTATGTTCTCTATTCTATTCTTCATCGTGTCTGAATGTAATTGATGATTTTAAGGATAACAAATTTCCTTTGATTGATAGATTCCTGATGCAGTAGAGGATCTACTATAAGATTGCCTATCTATCATTGTTTACTGTTCAGACACATCTAAATTCTCTTCACAGAGAGGATCTCCTCTTAGCAAATATTTGTATCTATGTTATTCTCATATTCTTCTCTTAATCATTATACAAATCTTTTGTCTGATAGGGAGATTAAATGCCTTCAATGAGAAGATTGTTTATGACTCCATATCCCAATGGTCCATCACTGATCTGTAGTGATATATGTTGTCTTTTCCTTTCTTTAAAGTCTTGTGGATCCGCCTACTCAAACCATTTCAATACATTTACATTTTGATGGGTATTGGGATTATCCTCTTCCAGTCAGAGGGTGACTCTCAGTGCTAACATTAATGGCACCACTGTCGGGGATGAAAGTGAAGATATCTTTTCTGGGAGAACGACAACGAAGAGATCCAATTTTAGATGGTGAACTGAAGTTGGACGCATTGTTCTGACTGCTCATCTTTCACCATGGAGACTCCATTGTTCTGAAATCTATTGGTGACTCCACTAGCTTGAAATGGACAAGATTTTATCTCAGAGGTATGCTTTATGTGATTTTTCAAAGATAGTTGGTTTCCCTAATCCAGTGCCTAGTAGAGATGAATGGGAAAGCAACCTTCCTAAATTTTGAGAAGAGTGGGAGGTACCAGTTGTACATTTTTTGTATTTTCATGATTTTATTCATCAACTTCATATCATGCATGAAGATGTCTAGATTAAGATTTTCAGGTATTCATTAGACGGGATTGCTCATGATTGGTGTCGATTTCTTCCCATTGCAAGCATCGGCTCTTTGACAGGTTTTCATGCAGCTTTCAATTTGTGTTGTAAAGAGTATTTTTCAGCTGAGTATCTTTATGAAAACTCTTGTGATGAGTTTTCTTCGCTTCATAAAGATTATTCTAGTCACAAAAACCAGATTTGTGATGAAGCATTTATTGTGAAAGAAATCATTTTCCATGAAGATCAAGAGGTGTTGAATGATAGTCATTATGATAGAAATAACATAGAAACACCTGGCATCATATCAGATGTATCTATTGTTTTAAATGTTTATAAAGATCAACGTGTCTCTTTTGAATATTTTGATGTAGAAGAGCAAGTGTATACATCAATAGATATTTCTCTTGAATATGAAGTTGAGATAAATGATAAGCTAGTTAAAAAAGCTAGGGATGATTCCTCTTTGTTTTTTCCTAGCTTTTCGGAATTGAAGGAAGATTTTGTTTGTTTCTCTTATGAATAAAATGCAGAGGATATTTTTGTTCTTGAAATAGATTTTTTTGGCAGCCCTGCTTATGATGAAGACGTTGTTTCAAATACTGACCAAGAACAACTAATTTTTTATGAATATCCCAGCGAAGATGATGAAGAGAATAGTTTTTCCATGGCTTCTTTGGAACCTCATAGCATGGTTCCTGTATATGATAATTATGAATCTGATCCTTGGGAGGGCCTTGGAGGAGAAAAGGAAGAGCTAAATGTGCATCTTATCTCATCTCCAACACTTATAAATAAGAAGAAGTCACTTGGTATTAGAAAGACTGCATCAATCCTTTGTCCACCTGTACATGCTGAGAACATCAAACAACATGTGAGAAATGATGAAGTAAAGGAGGTAGCATTTTAGTAGTTTAGCATGCCTAATTATAAATTTTGTGACCCCGTAGGGTTACACATGGATTTGAACATTCCAAAAGCATTGGATCCTACAAAATTAAGTATCTTCTCATCATTTGTAGGTATTGTCAGTGTTCCAAAACATGTTTTCATTCTGTTTTCATACTTCCCTTACCTTTTATGGATCATTTTCAGTGAAAAAAAGAATTATGTTACCAAATAGTTTGGATGGCTATTGTGGAAGTTTGTTTTCACCTGAGCATTGTAAAGGTCAATTAGATTAGGGTCTTGTATATAAATAAGCACATGTTCAGTATTTTTAGTTTTTCAGTTTTCTTTTAGAAATTGAATAAGTGACCCCATAGCCCTAGGATAAGACACTGAAGTTGCTTGTTCTTGGTAGCTCACAGGGAATGTGCCATCCCTTATGGAGCCAAATGTTAGCACATAAAGTTGTCATGGGTCATATGTATTTTTTTTTAGGACCTAGGTCTACACTTCTCCCGAGTCTCTCTTTCTTTTGCAGGATTTCTTATAAGTTTTACCACTTCTGGTTGATAAAGTCAGGTCGGTCAAGTATGTTTGATGCACAGGGAAAAACTATGAGAAAAATGAAACATTCAAATCATTCCTTTTCGGGCTTGAAATACAAGAAAGAAGGTAGGTTCCATTTTCAGCCATAATATCTTAGCGAGAGCAAGATCAGTCGTCAGATCTAGAAAAGATTAATTCATGATTGTCAGATCTCATTGGAGAGAGATCGACGGTAGGGAGGCATTGTGGGGATCAGGAAGAAAATTAATGTTTCTGCAAGTTGTGAGACTGCAATCTCTCAGGATCATTGATCTTGCTAGATCAACAGATCAATGGTGCATATCGATCCCACTACGAATGACCATATTCTCATTGCGTGGATTAGGAAGGAAATTAAAGTTTCTGCAAGTTGTGAGCCCGCAATTTCTCAGGATATTTGATATTCAAGAAAGTATACATGTCAGGAGATCTCATACTCCGGGAGAAAGAAAACATAAACTGAGTGAGTAAAGGAATCCCGAAGGACCAAATCCCAGAGTTCATCTGGACCATCCATCAATGAGGACACATGGAGGCAGATCTATAACTTTGGAAATACGACACTTCAAAGGATTGTGCGAGGAAGAATAAGAAAACTCATGAAGCCCAAACTCTTGAAGTAAATCTCGGTCGTCCAAATCAAGAGGCCAGGCGGCACTAGATCTCACACTTTAGAAATAGGGCACTCTAGAGTATTGTAAGAGCTATACATTGAAAAGGCCCAAAGCCCAAACTCCCAAAGTAATTATGGACCATTGATCTCAAATCAACAAGAACCGTTGATCTTTGCAGAAGGAAGCAAGGTCCATCCGAGAGCAGTGGGTGGCAGTAAAAGCAAGGGTTTCCCAAATCGCAAATTGCAGCATATCAATGACCACACTTCATTGCAGGGACAAAGAATGCTCGAACGCTAAAATTCTAGAGAAATCCTGCAATGGAAACCATGGTATAGAGGAAGAGGTAAGTGGCATTTGGTGGTGAATTGCAGGTGGCTAAGTAGTGTGGATCCAAACCTCCCTTGGAAACCTATGCAATCACATGCTTATATAGGTCACAATCCAAGAGAAGCACATGGAAAAAAACTCAGTGTTAGGCCTCATCCTGATCCTGAGGAGAAATCAGTAATTGAAATAAGGAATGGTGGTTGAATCATTGATTACCTCCATAAAGGGAAGCATGGGGGGTCTGGAAGAGGATACACAAGACTTTCATTCTGGAGTACCATAGAGGGAATGTTTCCCTGCATGCCCATACTGATCAACATCTCCTTGTGACAGAAGGAAGAGGACAAACAAGAGAAGACACCATGACTATTGTTTTGAATATAAAAGACATCAAAGGAATGATATCAATAGGGGGGGTTCGGCCCAAGACCGGAAGAAGTTTTGAGAAATATTTATGACTATATATTTAAGTTTGTAAGTCAGAGGGGCATGTAGTTGTAAATTGTATTGTTATTGAAGATTCATATGAGTTGTTTCATCAGATTTGTCGTCTATCTTCATTGTTCTATTCTTCATCTTGTCTAAATGTAATCGTTGATTTTAGGGATTAAAATTTTCCTTTGATTGATATATTTTTGATGTAATAGAGGATCTGTTGTAATCTTTCCTATCTATCATTGTTTATTGTTCAAACACATCTAAATTCTCTTCGCAGAGAGGATCTCTTCTTAGAGAATATTTGTCTTTATGTTATTCTCTTATTCTTCTCTTCATCAATATACAAATATTTTGTGTGATATGGATCTTAAATGCCTTCAATGAGACGATTGTTTATGACTCCATATCCCAATGGTCCATCAATGACCTGTTGTGATATCTATTGTCTTTTCCTTTCTTTAAAGTCTTGTTGATCCACCTACTCAAACCATTTCAATACATTTACATTTTGATGGGTATTGGGCATATCCTCTTATAGTCTGAGGGTGACTCTCAGTGCTAACACATGGCCAAAAGAATTGGCTTCTTACTGTTGAAATTGTTTTCTGGTAACCGAGATGTCCAACATATGTAACATTATCCATTTATTTTAATACCAAGTTCCTAAGTTCTTCAGAACTAGGAACATAAATTCGATTTGTATGCATAAGTAATCCATCTTCCTTCATCTCATATTCTTTAATTTTATATTGTACATTTTCTTTTTGTAAGCTTTCCTTTACGTGTAGGTAATCCTGATCTTTGACAACAACATCTAAAATTATTCTCTTTAAATTTGATGGATGCATACTAACAACTATAACATGCATGGGATGTACTCTTATACTAAGTGCATCAACAACTTTATTTTATTTTCCTTTGATATGCTTGATGTCAAAATCATATTCACTTAAAAATTCCAACCATCTCTTCTGCTTAGAATTTAAAGTTGGTTGTTCAAAAAGATATTTTGTACCACTATGTTCTGTTCTTAATTCGAACCTCTTCCCCATGAGATAATTCCTCCCCATATTCAAAGCGTGAACAATGGTAGAAAGTTCCAAATCATGTGTGGCATAGTTCCTCTCATGTTATTTAAGCTTTCTAGACTCATAACCAATGACATGCCCATTTTGAGTGAGGAATCCAGCAAGTTCATTCTTGCATGCATTTCTGCATACAACAAAACTTTCATTTGGGTCAGGAATATTTAAAACAAGCGCATTAGTAAGTAATTCTTTCAACAAATTAAAGTTCTCTTCACACTCAGATGTCCATTCAAATTTAATTCCCTTCTTTTTCAAATAAGTGATGGGATGAAAAATATTAGAGAACCTTGCTATAAATATTCTATAGTAATCAACTAATCCCATAAAATATCTAACTTCCAAAACATTCCTGGGTATTTTCCATCCTCTAATGGCTTCAATCTTCTATATATCTACTACTATACCTTGTTCTGAAATAGTCTGTCCCAAGTAACAGATCTGTTCTTGGTAAAAATAACACTTACTAAGCTTGGCATACAACTGATGTTCCCTCAACACTTGCAATACCAATATTAGGTGATGTTCATGCTCTTCCTATGACTTAGAATAGACAAGTATGTCGTCCAGGAATATTATGACAAACTTATCCAAATAATTTATGAATATGCCATTCATTAAGCACATAAAGATAGTTGGTGCATTGGACAGTCCATATGGAACCACTACAAATTCATAATGACCATACTTGGTTCTAAAGGTTGTCTCATCGATGTCTTCTTCCTTGATTTTTACCTTAAGGTATCCCGATCTCAAGTATATATTTGAAAATATATTTTCCCCTCTTAGCTGATAAAATAGGTCATCAATTATGGGTAGAGAGTACTTGTTCTTTACGGTGGATTTATTCAGCTGTCGAAATTCAATACATAGCCTCAAAGTTCCATCCTTCTTTTTGAGAAAGAGTACTAGTGCTCCCCAAGATGAAACACTTGGACTTATGTACCCTTTATTCAACAATTCTTCCAACTGCATTTGTAATTCTTTTAATTATGATGTTCTCATTTTGTAAGGTGTTTTTGATACTAGGGAAGCTCCTAGAACTAAATAAATAGAGAAATCCATCTCCCTCTTTGGTTGAAACGCTAGTATTTATTGGAATAAATCTTTAAATTCTTGTAGTACCAAAAATTCTTCAAGTCTTGGCCCCTTTGTATTTTCTGTTTCTTCCACATGGGCTGCATACAATTGGCATCCTTTTTTGAAGCATATCTTTAGTTGTAAGGATTAAATATCCCTTATAGATATGGGTCTTGGAACTCCTTTCAGAGTGCTCTATTTTCCTTCTTCATCAAGACATGTAAATGTCTTGTTATGACAATCTAGGACAACATGATGCTTTTCCAACCGATCCATTCCAATTAGAATATCATAAGATCCCATAATCCATATTTAGGAGTGAAACAAACTAATTAACAAACTAAATAAAATAAACACATAGATATGAAGAATAACACAAATATCCAGTGAATAATATCTTCTATTAAATAATGAAATAGGATGAAACTGTAAAACTGCAGAACTGAAACTTGCTCGAATGGTGGTACCTATCTCTGAGAAGAGATGTGAATGCTACATGCATCCTTATAAGAAGAATGGATTGAAATGAGGCTCCAAATGCCTTTTTGATATTACTCATGAATGCAAAAACCCTAGACATCCAAAAACCTAACCCTAGAAGGTGAAACACCAAAAGTCATGTGGGCCCTAAGGGTAAGTTGGTATAATTTAGTACCTCAAATTCCTAGGGCCATAAATTTTGCATATGACCTCCGTTTTATGCACATGATATCCCATTATAAAGTTCTTTCAGAGAACTACACATCCCACCATCAAACTTTGACTCTGTTTACATTTTGACTGTGGCGAGCAAAAAAAACAAAGTTTAGGGCCCCAAAATGACTCTGAAAGTACAACAAGATGTGTTGACATGAAAACATACAAAATAATCTAGTTGTATTCGGCAAGAGGCCACCCGTATCCACTTGGAGGATGTGTGGGGCTTCAGGCCACCCCAAAAGTGTAGAACCCACAATTACAAAGAAGTACGAAAGAACATGTTGAACAAAAAATGAACACAACGAGCCAATTGGAATAGGTGCATGGCCACCAATATCCATCTGGATCAATCCTTCCCCCTTAAGAATAAATGGTATCCATTGCATTGAGATCCCCCATCAACTAAGGAAACTTCTGTTGGATTTATCCCTAGGTGAGCCACTTTCCTTGGTGTAGGAGTTTCCCTGCCTTGACAACCCGATAAAACTGGATCTGTTGTTGGTAAGTTCCCTTGACCTATGTGTCCATTATCTGACCATTGGATGCTTGTTCCATGAAATTAGTGTTGAGCTATGTGGGTTTCAGTTTTTCTACAATCACATAGGTGTCCAATAATGGTGGAAAATATGGTGGAAGGAGGTCCACATTGAATATTGGATGTAGACCAAGTAATGTTGGAGTGTTGAGCTCAAAATAATTGCTACCCATCACCTTGGTGATAGTGTAAGGCCCATAACAAAGTGGGTGAAGCTTCTTATGGGGCCCGGTGAGACAGTCCTTCTGCATATTTAACCATACTTTGTCCTCAACCTGGAATTGGTGTGGTACCCTGTGTTGATCATGGTGTTGCTTGTACTTGGAATTGGATTTCTACAAAATCTCCTGGACCTGTTCACAAATGTGATGAATCTTTTCAATGAATCTAGTGGTTTTGTCAATCGTAGATCGATCAGGGGAAGATTGTATGTGTGAGGTGGCAAGAGGAAGTGCAACATCAATGGGTCCCAAGGGTTGGAATCCCAGGCCCACCTGAAATAGGCTATGTCTGGTGGAACTATGGAGATCCCTATTGTAACTGTGTTGGACATATGGGAGACTCTCATCCCATGTACATGGATGCTTAGAATTATAAAGGTGCAGGATGTGCACAATCATCCGATTGAAGATCTATGTTTGGTCATAGGTTTAGGGGTGGAAAGTAATGGATTTGGTGAGCTTGGTGTCCAACAGAGACCAGAGACTCAACCAAAAGGTGTTGAGGAACCTATTGTCTTGGTAAGAGATTATGGTCTATGGTATCCCAAAGTGGACCTACACTCGTTCGAAGAAGACCTTGGTAGTATCTGCCACTATGACATTATTCTTATGGCCATCTTCGAAAACTGATCAACAACCATGAACAGACGGTAATTTCCTTGCTTGGTGGATGGAAATCCAGACATGTAATCCATTAAGATGGATTCCCAAGGATTCTCGAGAATAGGAAGAGGGGTGTATAATCATTTCTTCTTGATGGCTAGTTTGAAAATGGCATAGGAAATGCAAGATCTGATATACTTCCTGACGTCCTGTCAAATTTTTGGCCAATAAAAATGTTTCTAAAGAATGACCACAGTTTTCTCTATGCCAAAATGTCCTGCCACTCGATGGTAGTGGGCTTCCCAAATCATATTTTCATGCTCTTGATCTAAGTGGATATTGGTGGCCACCCACCTATTCCAACTAGCTCCTCATGTCCATTTTTATTCAACATGTCTTTATGTACTACTTTATAATTGTGAGTTATAAACTTCTAGGGTTATCTGAAGCCTCACACATTCTCCAAGTGGATACAGGTGGCCTCTCGCCTAATCCAACTGGCTTATTTTGTATGTTTTCATGTCAACACATCTTCTTGTACTTCCAAGGCTGTTTTGGGGCCCTAAACATTGTTTTTTTTACTCGCCACAATCAGATTGTAGACGAAGTTAGATTTTGATGGCGGAATGTGTAGATATCTAAAATCCATTTCCAACGGGCTATCATGTGCCTAAAATAGAGGTTGTATGCAAATTTTACGACCCTAGGAAGTTGACGTACCAAATTACACAAACTTACCCATAGGGCCCACATGAATTCTGGTGTTTCATATTCTAGGATTAGGTTTTTGGATGTCTAGGGTTTTGGCATTAGTGAGTAATATGAAAAGGGCCTATGGAGCCTCATTGTAATCCAATTTTCTACTCATAATGATGTGTGTAGTAGCCAAATATCTTCTTAGATATAGATACCACCATTCAAGCAAGTTTCAATTATGCAATTTTACAGTTTCAGCCTATTTCATTATTTAATAGAAGATATTGTTCACTAGATATTTGTGTTATTCTTCATATCTCTGTGTTTATTGTATTCAGTATGTTAATCAGTTCGTTCTGCTCCTAAATCTGGATCACTGGTACCAGAGTGGTCTTCTCTTCATTTACTTTTCTCCGTGCATGTCCTCGACAAGGTCTGGGTACAATAAGTTGGCACTCGAAAATATCGATCCATTACCATATCTGTCGTGTCGAATCCGACAATAACCCATGCGAGACGAAAAGAAAGATGATGGAGCAGGAGATCCTATTAAAATGTTGCTCAAGGATTCCCTCGTGCAACAAAGGAACAAAATGATGGAAAATTTTGTGTATATCCTTCGATGGTTTCCCACGGGAGAAGCATCTTCATCAAGCAGTAATGCAACCCCCTTCAAGGTAAAATTAAATTTTAATATTCCATTATTTGAAGGACTGATAGATGCTGATGTTGTAGATAAATGGTTGAATTTGATCGAAGTATATTTTTTGGTCCACAATTTTTCCAATAGGGAAAAGATCACTTTTTCACTCCTCAAGGGTGTTCCCCATGTGAAATACTGGTGGGATACTTACTCTGAGCAAAGGGACATGGAGGAATATGCAATTTTTTGGGTGGCCCCTATATGGGATTCCTTCCGGGATGCCATTAAAGAATAGTACTATCTTGTTGTAATCTATGCGGACTAGTACACTAGACGGACCACCCTACGTTAATAAAGGGACCAAACGGTACTAGAATTCACCAATATTTTCCATAACCTACAAACCAAATTGGGTATCTAATATTCTGAGCAACATCTGGTGCTCAAATATTGTGGTTGTTTGCATAGATACATTCAAATAGAAAGAGATTTCTTAGAAATCACCTCATTGGACACGACTTATAGATACGCTATCAATATTGAGAAGAAATTTAAGTAGAAACCACGAGAGTTTGTATCTGCAAACCCCTCACAGTCAAAGAAAGGAAAAGGAAACCCCAACCCACACAGTAAGGGACCAAGTCTATATGGCCACCCTTAGGAAAATCCTTCCATGCCACAACATAATAAGGGAAACCAAAAGACGAAGAAGGACATGGGAAAATGGTGTGAGTATCATAAAAGTCCTTGGCTCAACACCGATGAATGTCACTCCAACCAGTCCCTCATGGTTGTACTGAAGGATTCTGAGTCAGATGTTGATTCTGATTCCGAGTCAAATCCTGAAGGAGGGAAGCGGATTATCGATGTTGAAACTAGTGCCACAGTCACTACCACCAAAGTCTGGCCAAGCGAACCAAAAGAACCAGAGGAAGGGGAACGCCTCTTTCACTCGTAGATGTGGGTCAAGGGGGCTCCGATTCATTTCATTTTTTATAGAATTAGTCAGAAGAACCTAATTTCAGAAGAGGTCATCATGCAGCTAAGCCTTCCAATGACACTGCACCCGCAGCCCTACACCATTGTCTAGATTCGTCAAGGAAGATATATCCTTGTCATTCATTAATTTCATCTACCATATGGCATCAAGCCTTTCAAAGATGAGGTACTGTGTGACATTTCTCCCCTTGAAGTTTTGGATGTTATTTTAGGACAAACATATTTGTGGAAGCATCATATTGTGTATGAGTCTAGACCCCACAGTTTTATTATTACTTTTGGCAGACAATTGTATAGGATCCCAGAGGTGGCACCGCCTACTGCTATTTCTTTAATCTCTACTAAGAAATGCAGTAAGGTCATTTCACATACTGGGAAGTTTGTCTTCTTTGTGATCCGTGCTCACAGTAAGCAGAAGGTCACCACCACATCTTTGGCTTCTACACAATGCCTCTCTTTACAGCAGAAGAAAGAACATGGGATAGTGGAAGAATACAGAGACATATTCGTCTCACCTACAGTGGTACTGACACACTTCCAATTCAAGAATCCAATTGATCTGACCCCCGACGCACCTCTACCTAATGGACCAGTCTATCAGTGTTGGCTGATGGAGAATGATGAAATCAGGTGTCAAATCCAAGAGCTTCTTCAAAAGAGACACATCATACCCAACTCCCCCACTTGTCGAATCTTGATTGTACTGGTGCAGAAGAAGGATGGGACTTGGTGACTTTGCATTGATTATAGAGCCTTAAACAAAATCACAGTCAGGAATCGCTACCCCATGCCCAGGATTGATGACCTTCTTGACCAACTCAAGGGGAAAAATTTATTCAGTAAGATTGACCTAAAGTGTAGCTACCATGAGGTTCCCATTGAACCAACTGATGTCTAGAAGACAACCTTCAAGTCTAAATAAGGTATCTACAAATGGCTAGTCATGCCCTTTGTCTTAACAAATGCACCAGCAACTTTCATGAGGTTGATGGACGATGTATTGAGACCCTTCTCCAACTCCTTTATGGTAGTATTTGGATGACATCCTCATCTTCAACAAAATGTGGGAGGAGCACATGTGACATATTCAATAGGTTTTGAGCACTCTGCGGAAACACAAGCTTTATGCCAACTTGGAAAAATGCTCTTTTGGCATGAACATGGTCCAATACCTGGGATATATTGTTGATGAGCATGGGGTACATGTTGATCCAGTTAAGATCCAAGTCACTTGTGACTGGCCATCCCCGACCACACTGACCAAGATTCAGAGATTATTGGGACTAGCAAATGTTTACCAACGGTTCATGTTAGGATTCTCCCATATGGCATGGGCCCTTAGCTAGGTGACCAAGGGAGGCGGTAGGGCCAAGTTCATGTGGGGGAAGGAGAAAAAAAGAGCATTCAAAGATCTAAAACATCATTTTTTCTCAGCTCAAGTACTCTCCTTGCCTGATCTGCAACAACCATTTGAGATTGAGACTGATGCATCTCACTATGTTGTGGGCATGGTTCTCACTTAGTACGAGAATTCGGTGGCATGCCATAGTGAGACATTCTCCGGTACTATTAGGAAATACCCCACTTATGACAAGGAAATGTATTCCATTGTACAAGCTTGTCGTCAATGGAAACATTACAATCTAGGGAAAGAGACAATCATACACATTGATCACAAGCCTCTACAGTTCATACAGACACAGGGTAAATTGCAGAATGAACGCCATCAAAAGTGGTCCACCTACCTGCAACAATTCCATATCAACATCAAGTATAGGACAGGTATCTCCAATCATGTTTTTTCCTGCCTCAGTCGGCCTCCTATGAATGCACTCACCACTGTGCTCCATTCCTATGGACATGAAACATCTGAGTGGCCCCAACTTTACTAGCAATATCCAGACTTCACCACCACATATCATCTCTTGGGTACAAGCGCCACTGTCACTGATTTTCACATTCAATATGAACTCTTATGCCACCTGGGCCATCTTTGTGTTCCTACAAGCGAGCATGAAAAAATTATTTGGGAATCCCACTACAGTTGGGTGGCAGGACATTTTGGCATTGAGAAAATTGTGTCTATTCTTCAGAACCATTTTTATTGGCCAAACATTCGACAGGACGTCAACAAGTATATCAAATCCTATACTACATGTGTCATTTCCAAGCCAACCATCAAAAAGCAAGGCTTATACTCCCCTATTCCTATTCCTCAGAAGCCCTGGGAATCCATATCAATGGATTACGTGTCTGGCTTACCATCCACCAAGAAAGGAAATGAATGTCTATTTGTTGTCATTGATCAGTTTTTGAGGATGGCCATCCTCACAGCCTATAAGAAGAATGTCATATTGGTAGGTACTACCAAGCTCTTCTTCGAACCAGTGTGGGTCCACTTTCAGATACCTCAGACCATCATCTCTGAATGAGACAACAGGTTCCTTAGCACCTTTTGGTCGATTCTTCGATCTCTGTTGGACACCAAGATCACCAAATGCACTGATTTCCACCCCCAAACTGATGGTCGAACAGAGGTCATCAATCGGATGATTGTGCACATCCTGTGCATGTAAAATTCTAAGCATCCATGTACATGGGACGAGAGTCTTCCATATGAACAACACAGTTACAACAGGGATCTCCATAGTTCCACCAGCCATAGCCCATTTCATGTGGTTTTGGGATTCCAACCCTTGGGACCCATTGATGTTGCACTTCCTCATGCCATTGCATAGACAAACTCTTCTCCTAATCAGTCTGCAATCAACAAAGTTACCAGATTCATTGAGTGGATTCACCACATCCACCAATAGGTCCTAGAGATTTTGCATAAATCCAATGCTAAGTACAAGCAGCGCCATGATAAACACAGGGTACCACACCAATTTCAGGTTGGTGAAAAATTATGGTTACATTTGTAGAAGGAGCATATCATCGAGCCCCATTGGAAGACTCGTCCACTTCATTATGGGCCTTACATTATCACCAAGGTTGTCGGTAGCAATGATTTTGAGCTCAATACTCAACCCTTTCTTGGTCTGCATCCAGTATTCAATGTGGAACTCCTTCGGCCATATTTTCCACCATTATTGGACACCTTTGATATTTTTGAACAAATGACACCCATAGAGCTCAACCCTAACTTCATCGAACAAGAATCCATCGATCATATAGTGGAAACACAGGTCAAGGGCACTCGCATTAGCGGATCCAGCTTTATTGGGTTGTCAAGGCAAGGCAACTCCTACACCAAGGCAGGTGGATCACCCGAGGCCAAATCCAGCAGAATGTTCCTCACTTGATGGGGGAACTGAATGCAATGGAGACCATTTCTTCCTAAGGGGGGAAGATTGATCCAGGTGGATATTCGTGGCCACCCACCTATTCCAACTAGCTCGTCGTATCCGTTTTGATTCAACATGTATTTTTGTACTTCTTTATAATTGTCAGTTTTACACTTCTGGGTCTATCTAAAGCCTCATACATTCTCCAGGTGGATATGGGTGGCCTCTTTCCTAATTCGACAGGATTATTTTGTATGTTTTCATGTCATCACATCTTTTTGTACTTACAGGGTTGTTTTGGGGCCCTAAACATTTTTTTTTCAACTCTCCATATTCAGACTACATACAAAGTTAGATTATGATGGTGGAATTTGTATATCTCTGAAATACCTTTCTAACGGGATATCACACGCCTAAAACGAAGGTCGTATGAAAAAGTTACGACCCTAGGAAGTTGAGGTACCAAATTACACCAACTTACCCATATGGCCCACGTGACTTTTGGTGTTTCATCTTCTAGGGTTAGGTTTTTGGATTTCTAGGGTTTTGGCATTCATGAGTTATATGAAAAGGGCCTATGGATCCTCATTGTAATCCATTTTTTTACTCAGACGGATGTGCATAGCAGCCACATCTCTTCTCAGAGATAGCTACCACCATTCGACCAAGTTTTAGTTATGCAGTTTTACAATTTCATCCTATTTCATTATTTAATAGAAGATATTGTTCACTAGATATTTGTGTTATTATTCCTATCTCTGTGTTTATTTCATTCAGTCTGTTAATCAATTTTTTCTGCTCAACGACCATGAACACGCAATCATTTCCTTTCTTGGTGGACAACAAGACAAACATGTAATCTATTGAGATGGATTCTGAAGGCTTCTTGTGAATAGAAAGAGGGGTGTATAAGCCTTGCTTCTTGATGGATGGTTTGGAAATGGCACAAGCATTGAAATATTTGATATAATTGCTGACGTCTTGTCGAATTTTTGGCCAATAAAAATGTTTCTGAAGAACGACCACAGTTTTCTCTACGCCAAAATGTCCTGCCACCTGACTCTAGTGGGCTTCCCAAATCAACTTTGCATGCTCGCTTGTAGGAACACAGAGATGGCCCAGGTGGCATAATATTTTTTCCAGAATGTGAAAATTAGTGACTGTTTCACCTGTACTCAAGACTTGGTAGGTGGTGGCGAAGTCCAGTTGTTGTTGATAAAGTTGGGGCCACTCAGATGCTTCATTTCCATAGGAATGGAGCACAGTGGTGAGTGAATCCATAGGAGGCCGACTGAGGTAGTCAAAAACATGATTGGAAATACATGTCTTATACTTGAAGTTGATATGGAGTTGTTGCAGGTAGGTGGACCACTTCTGATAGCAATCATTCTACAATTTACCTTGTGTATCTATGAACCACAAAGTCTTTTGATCAGTGTGTATGATCATCTCTTTCCCTAGAATGTAATGTTTCCATTGACAACAGGCTTGTACAATGGAATACATTTTCTTGTCATAGGTGGGGTATTTCTGGACAGTATCTAAGAGTGTCTCACTATGGTATGTCATCACATGCCCATGTTGAGTGAGAAATGCACCCACAACATAGTTAGATGCATCAATCTCAATATCAAATAGTTTTTGAAGATTGGGAAAGGAGAGTTATGGATCTAAGCAAAGGTGATGCTTCAGATCATCGAAAGCTCATTTCTTCTCCTTCCCCCACACGAAATTGGTCATACCACCTCCCTTGGTCACCTGGTTGAGGGCCCATGCAATATGAGAGAATCCCAACATGAACAGTCAGTAGAAGTTGACTAGTCCCAAAAATATCTAAAGCTCGGTCAGTGTGGTCAAGGCTGTCCAGTCAAGAATGACTTAGATATTAGCTGGATCAAAATGTACCCCATGCTCATCAACAATGTATCCCAATTATTGGACCTTGTTTATGCCAAAAGATCATTTTTCCAAGTTGGCATAAAGATTGTGTTGTCATAAAGTGCTCAAAACCTGTTGAATATGCCGCATGTGCTCCTCCCATGTTCTATTGAAGATGAAGATGTCATCCAAATATAATACAAAAAATGAGTTGGTGAAGGGTTTCAATACATCATCGATCAATCTCATGAAAGTGGTTGGTGAATTTGTTAAGCCAAAGGGCATGACTAGCCAATCATAGAGACCTTCTTTAGAATTGAAGGTTGTCTTCCATACATTCGTTGATTCTATGGGAACCTGGTGGTAACCATACTTTAGGTCAATATATATCAATAACTTATCCCCCTTGAGTTTTTCAAGAAGGTCATCAATTATGGGAATGGGGTAGCAGTTCCTGACTGTGATTTTGTTTATGGCTCTGTAATCAATGTATATTCTCCAAGTCTCGTCCTTCTTTTGCACCAGTACAATCAGGCTTCTGAAAGGGGAGGATTTGGGTCTGATGTGACCCTTTTGAAGAAGCTCTCTAATCTAACGCCTTATTTCATCATTCTCCATCAATGAGTGCCAATAGACTGGTCCATTAGGTAGCAGTGTGTCAAGGGTTAGATCAATTGGATGCTTGACATGGAAATGTGTCGGTACTCCTGTAGGTGAGGAGAAGATGTCTCTAAATTATTCTATGATCCCATCCACTTAATGCTACTAAAAATAGAGGTGTTTTGTAGAGGTCATGGATGTGGTGGTAAAATTATGCTTGTTGTGAGCAAGGATCACAAAGAAGACTAACTTCTTGATCTATAAAATGACCTTACTGCATTTTTTAGAAGAGATTAAAGAAATAGCAGTAGGTGGCGCTACCTCTGGGATCCTGTACAATTGTCTACCCAAAGTAATAATAAAACTACGAGGTCTAGACTCATACAAAACATGATGCTTCCAAAAATATGGTTTCCATAAAAGAAGATCACAAACTTCAAGTGGAGGAATATCACACAGTACCTCATCTTTGAAAGGCTTGATGTCGTAAGGAAATTTCCATTGTTGGCTGACACGAAGATCTCTTCCTTGGCAAAGCCATTCAATGGTGTAGGGTTGTGGGTGAGGCATCATTATCAGGTCTAGATGCTTGATGACCTCTACTGAAATCAAATTCTTTTGACTATCAGTGTCGACAATGAAATGAAATCAGAGCCCCCTTGACCCACATCTGCAAGTGAAAGAGGCATTCCCCTTCCTCTAGTTCTTCTGGTTTGCTTGGTCGGACTTTGGTGGTAGTGAAAGTGAAATGGGGTTCAACATCAATAATCCTCTTCCCTCCTTCAATATTTGACACAGAATCAATATCGTCCTCTGACTCAGAAGCCTTCAGCTCAGCCACGAGGGATTTCTTGCAGCAACATTCTTCGGTGTTGTGCCAAGGAATTTTATGATTCTCACACCATTTTACCATGTCCTTCTTTTTCTTCTCATTTCCCTTATTATGTTGTGTCTTGGACTGGTTTTCCTAAGGGTGACCCTCTCAACTTCGTCCCTTGATGTGTGGGTTAGGGCTATCTTTTCCCTACTTCGACTGTGAGTGGCTTGAAAATCCAAACTCTCATTGTTTCTTCTTAAATTTCTTCTCGATCTTGACAACGTATCTCTAAATCGTTCCCAATGAGGTGATGTCCAGGAACTCTATTTCTGTTTGAATGTATCTATGCAAAAAACCACATTATTTGAGCATTAGATGATGCTTAGATTCTTTGATACCCAATTTGGTGCGTAGGGTATGGAAAATATTGGTGAAGTCTGGTACTGTCTGATCCCTTTATTGACATAAGGTGGTCCATCTAGTGTACTAGTCATCATATCTTCCAACAGGGTAGTATTGTTCTTTAATGGCATCCCAAAAGGAATCCCATGCAGGGGCCACAACAAATATTGTAGATTCCTCCTTGACCCTTTTCTCAAAGTAATTATCCCAGTAGTCTTTAACATGGGGAATGACCTTGAGGAGTGAAAAAGTGATCTTTTCCCTATCGAAAAAATTGTGGACTGAAAAATATCCTTCGAGAAGATTCAACCATTTATCTATAGAATATGCATCGATCAGTCCTTCAAACAATGGAATATCAAAATTTAACTTTACCTTGAAGGGGGTTGCATGGCCTCTTGATGAAGATGCTTCTCCCGTGGGAAATCATTGAAGGATCTACCTGAAGTTGTCCATCATTTCATTCCTTTTTCATGTGAGGGATTCCTCGAGAAAAATTTTAATAGGATCTCCTGCTCCATCATATTTATTTTCGTCTCCCATGGGTTGTTGTCTGGCTCAACATGACCGATATTGTAATGGTTCGATTGGTTCGAGTTCGAACTTCTTGTACCCAGACCTTGTCGGGGACATGCATGAAGAAAAATAAATGAAGAAAATACCACTTTGACACCACTGATATGGATTTAGGAGTGAAACGAACTAATTCATAGATTGAATACAATAAACAAAAAGATATCAGGAATAACCCAAATATCCAGTGAACAATATCTTCTCTTAAATAATGAAATAGGCTGAAACTGTAAAACTGTAGAACTGAAACTTGCTTGAATGTTGGTAGCTATCTCTGAGAAGAGATGTGGCTGATAAATGCATCCGTCTGAGAAGAATGGATTAAAATGAGGCTCCAAAATCCTTTTTGATATTACTCATGAGTTACAAAACCCTAGACATCCAAAAACCTAACCCTAGAAGGTGAAACGCCAAAATCATGTAGGTCCTATGGGTAAGTTGGTGTTATTTGGTACCTCAACTTCCTAGGGTCGTAACGTTTGCACATGAACTCCATTGTAGGTGCATGATAGCCCAGTGGAAAGGTATTTCAGAGAGCTACACATTCTGTCGTCAAACTCTAACTCTATCTATAGTTTGACTACGGAGAGCCACAAAAAATGACATTTAAGGCCCTAAAACGGCCCCAGAAGTACAACAAGATGTGTTGACATGAAAACATACAAAATAAGCCAGTTGGATTAGACGAGAGCTCACCCGTATCCATCTAGACAATGTGTGGGGCTTCAGACAACCCCAGAAGTGTAGAACCCACAATCACAAAGAAGTACAAAAGAACGTGTTGAACAAAAAATGGACAAGAGGAGCCAGATGGAATAGGTGGGTGGCCACCAATATCCATCTGGATCATTGTGGAACTTGTTCAGAGAAGGGATTTATTTAGGATTGTTTGCAGAGCCAAAGGAAAATGTTGCAAGGTAGTGATTGATAGTGGGAGTACTAACAATCTAGTTTCCACAGATATTGTGGAAAAATTGAGGTTGAAAAATATCAAACACCCAATACCTTACAAGGTGTCATGGTTTCATAATGGTCATCAAATATTGGTGAGCGAGAAAAGTGAAGTGGAGTTCCAAATAGGAATCTATAAGGAAAAAATAATTTGTCATATAATGCCTATGGATTTGTGTCATATTCATTTGGGCAGGCCATGGAAGTTTGACAGGAAGGTTGTACATGATGGAAGGATAATTTTTTACAAGTTTGAAAAGGATGGTGTCAAGCATACTATTTTTCCTTTGCAAGAAGGAGGTACAGTTGAACAAGGAAGCCCAAAAGCATTGTTACTAAGTGGTAAATAATTTTTTCAATAGATTGAAGAAGAGAAGGTGAGTTTTGTTGTTATTTGTAAACCAAGGGTTGTACTTATGAATACTTGTTGTCCCTTGACCAAGTTTTGAATAATACTTTCTCATATATGACCATTTTTGGGACTGGGACAGCTTGCCAAAGTTGGAGCGCAACACGAAGAGGAAAGTAGGGAAGCAAGACCTATTTTTGGGTCCCTTTTAGGGTTTTGGGTTGATGTAAAGGGAAAGGGATGTCGGCCTGTGGGTTTACCCATTCTTAGGCCCATTTTGTAATATATAAATGGATACTTAGGCAATGTAAGTAGGGAGTTGTAGTAGTAGTACATCTATGTGATGTATATCTAAAGGCTTAGTGATAGTAGCCGAATTTGTGTGATTTAATGTATATTGAAAGTGCTCTGTGCATGATTGTAAGGAGATTGAAAATCTAAGTGCAAGTTGTTGTAGTTTTGTGATGAAGTGCAAGGAAGAACGATCTAGCGAGCTGTGCAGATCTTTTGTCCTGTCCAAAGTAAGAGTCATTGAAGCTCTGTTCTATAACCGCTTGACCAAGATAATATAAAGAAGAATACTTTGTGGACGTAGCCCCAGGGTGGAGGTGAACCATGGTAACTTTGTGTATTGTGCTATGCGCTTTGACCTAATGTGTTTATCTCCTTCTTGGCTAAGTGCTTGTTGTGATTAAATAGATCTAGTTATGATCTATGCTTATGCTATATGAATGAATGTTAGATATGATATATAATATGCTTAGTGCTTGATCTGCTGAATCTAATCTATATTTTTGTGGCTAAGTACTGAATCCTCTTTAGTCTAAGTATTCACTGTGATGCTCTGTGATATCTACAAATTACCATAAGGGTTAAATATTTATGAATGATCTATGATAAGTGATATAATCACATATCGTTGTCCCAACTAAGGTTGCAGACATCTGAGTCCTGCAACCGCCCCTGCCTCTACCTTGGGTGAGACTTCATATTCTTCGCAGTTGTTGCCGAAAGGGTCGGTAGTTAGGGTTTGTTGGGTGTTCTCTTGAGCATTGAACCCTGGGTCTGCCTCTGTGTCAACAAATGGTTCCATTACCGGGACCTGGAACTATGATTGTTGGGAACTAAAGAAGAAAAATCTTTTTGTGAAATAAGCTCTGTGCGTAGATCTATTGCCCTAGTGCGTAGTATTCTACTTGACCTACAAAGCTTTGTGCCGAGAAACAAAGGTCAGATCTGAAGGAAAGAGGTCAGATCTACAAGAAAGAGATTGATACTAAAGAAAAGAAGTGAGATATAAACATGTTATTCTCTAAGAAAGGTAAAAGTAGAAATTTTCGCAGAAAAGAGGTAAGATTTGTAAGCTCTAGCCTCTAGTAAAGGTAATAATAGTTCAAGTTTTAGATATGAAAGCTTTGTGCTCTATAAAGGTAAGATAAGTGGAAATTTTTTGTTTATAAAGCATGAATTTAGGTATGCTTGATAGATTTTTTCCTAGCCTGAAAACTAGAGCATTGTTAGATAAAATAAAGTTTGATATGAATAGGTCTAATAGGAATAGTGAAAGATATGTTATACCTATGCATAGAAAGAATTTTTGGATTAAGCAATGGATGTAGGATCCTAGAAAGTAATTTTTGCAGGCTAGCCATCATGATCCTAGCGTGCAGTACAAGAAGAGCTGGGGATCATGGATGAGAAAGAGAGGATTAAATCTTTGTTACAATTGCAGAAGACCAGGACATCTTGCTAAGGAATGCCTTGGGAGAAACCCTAGATGCCTCTATTGTAAAGCTATGGACCATGAAGTATTGGATTTCCCTAGAATGATTGCTAGACTTGAAAAACTGAATATAGAACAAGAAAACTCTAAAGGATATCAAGAGACTAAAATTATGGAAGAACCCCATAAAGAATCAAAGATCATGTTACTGGAAATAAAAGAATCCCTAGATGATCATAAGGATGTCAGTTTGTCAGAGATCTTCAAAGAAAAGGAGAAAATCGAGGTAAGAATAGGAGACTTCGACATTGAATGTGCTCTGGATGAGGGAACACTGATGAACATTATGACAGAAAGCACTTGGGAAATCCTAGGAAGGCCTGCTCTGGTCCCTTCACTAGGAACCATCAGATTATTTAAAGGCAAAATGGTAACCGTATGTGGCGGAATTACCTAGATAGCTATGAGTTCCCATGGAACTTTGACAGAGGAAGAGTTCAAAGTCATTAGATTTATTGAGGACCATGCCCCATTTCCATCTTTGTTAGGAAAGATCTGGATTGAAAAAGACCAGATCCCGAGGAAAGAAGAAAAGGAAGCCCTCGAACAGAAGAAGCAAGAACTCATGGAATTTATGACTAGAAGGATCACCTACTTGATGGAGGAACAAGAGAACATATCTTCATTATTAAACACTAGGGACTTAGATGTTGAAGCTATAAGAGTGTTAGAGGAACCACAAAAGACTGAAATAGCTAATCCATATGATGAAGGAGTATTACCCTTGGATCTGAAGAAAGAACCTAAGCAATGCAAAGTGACTATGTCGAGAGAAGATAAGACTCAAAATGAAAAAGGATGACCAAGACTAAGCTCACTGGGAAAAAGGCTAGGAAGCTAAGTAAGAAGAGGGCCAAAATAAAAAAGTTACAAAAGACTCCAGAGGAAACTTCATAGAAGGAAAAATCACAAGAATTGAGCTTCGCCGAGATATCAGAACAACAACATCTAGCAATTCGCCATGACACAGCAATATAGTCGTTGGACTGATATACCCGTTCGACTTCCACCCCGAATGGGTCAAAAATCAATTATGGGTTCCCACTAGACTGTTGGACAACACCAGAATGGATAGAATGGAGTTAATGAAAGCCCCATACCCATTTCTAGCAGGTCGTTTCTAAGTTTCCCTACTTAGTCCATCGTGCCACACACCGAGAATACTTTTTTCTAAGTGAGAATTTGAGCCCGAAAATTGAGATTACTTCACCTTGTGATTATTTCTTTGTCCCATACTGTTCATTGTAGTCTCTGAATTCATTTTCACACCTAAGCTAGTGTACCCAATCTTGTATGTCGAATGAGCTCGGCGCTGTTGAGAAAGAAGTTGAAGAAGTTTTGATTGAACTAATGGATGAGAGAGTCATGTCTAAGAGAAGGATGTCTGTAGGTGTGAAAGCATCATCGACAGGAGGAGTCCAAGCTTCTCCCTCCACTTGTCGCAGAGCAGGACCTTCCAGAACCACGACTGAGACATGAGCAAAGCACAAAGATGATATTGCAAATGCCAAGATGATCCCACACATTTTGTCAGTTTACATACCACCTTTGAGTGGCAAGATTAACCACGACAGTGTACCCAAAGACTTTGAGTACACCTTGATCACTGCGTATCTTTCGAAAGGGGTGCGCACAGTACATGTTGACCAGGATAATCTCACAACACTGAAATTTAATGACTTTAACCTTGGAGATTGCAAAACCTACAACATGTTAGCTCCTCATAAATACTTAACCAAGACCAAAGTCATAAATCCTAAGATTGTCCCACAGTCCTCGACCCAAAACCTTGCATAGTCCACACTGCTCAACGTAATGAAGATCTCTCACTTTGGTAGACACCAGGAAGTTAACGCATGCGTCAGGTTGTTGTTGTTTTGCTACCATGATGCTATCATCGCATCACTGTGTATCTGAATCTTATCAATCGGATCACAGGACTTAGCATGAAAGGCCCTGAACCATAGGACTTTTACCTAGGCAAGACCTCAGACCAAGAACTAGTATAGCAGATAAAGGAAACTTATGGCCATGTAGAGAAGGGTACACAAGTCTATAAGGTAGCCTCTATCTAGAGTGTCACAATGTGCCTTTCATGTCAGTTGATCACAAGAAGGTTAGTTCATAAGAACAGAACAACTCAGGTGACTGCCTTCGTAGTTGACCTCATAGGGAAGTGCACCGAGGGAGTACAGATGAATTGGGCATAGTATCTTGTAAACCAGTTATATCTAGATTGCAGAGGAGTGCAAGACCAAGGGTATGAGTTGCACTTTAGTTGGTTGCTCATACTCATCGCTTTCATTGCTTGGGAACTGCCAGAGAGAGCCACTTTTCTGGATATCAAACCTTTCAAACCATTAGTCATAAAGTTTTGTATGCTGTGGTACTCCAACGACATGAACAAGTAGTGGTAGTCCAATGCTATCTTCCACACCTACTTCAACCAACTGAAGAATGAAATTCATTCTACACCACGAATCACCCCAAACGTACTTCATAGGTTTAGATCTTTAATGAAATTTAGCATGGACCGCCACTTCAACTATATTACAGCACACAGTGATGAGCATAAATAACATCTCCAATCCTACTACAAGATGACAGAAGATGACTTGGAGGAGATTACCAAGGAATGGTCGACGGACCTCCTTATTGTAGCAGACCTCGCAAACATGTCTGATGAGGAAAGACCTGAAGCTATGCTGCATACACTTCCGCTAAGAAGGACTAAGAAGGATGACGAAGTTGAATATTCCCCTAGCACGTCCACGAAGACTACTTCAATATCACCTATGAAAGGAGGAGATGCTAATGAGCTAGGCAGTACAGAAGTTGAGAAAAACAGAGCCGAGGTTACTCCACCTAGAGAGGAGGAGGATCCCTCCATGAAAAGAAAGATGACACCACCAAAACCCTCCTCCCGAAAGAAAGATAATGCCACCCGGACCACTCTTAAAACTACCCTTACCCCGAATGACTTTGAATTCTTAATTTCCACGCTGAATGATGTTTCAATAGAACTCGAAGAAAAGAAAGAAGAAAGCAGGAGGAGTTGTTCAATCGAATCAAGGACGAACTCAAAAAAGTCCAGCAGGCACTCCAGTCCAGCCAGGCAGTTTCTACAATGCCTTTGATAAGCAGAACATTAGGAATAGGCGATGAGCCCACTCAATTACACCAGAACAATGATCAAGTCGAAGCTCTCCTTCAACGAGCTCAAGAAGACACAACACAAGCCACCCAAGCTTTGATGCAAGCATAGAAATCACTTCTAGAACAACAAAATGAGGCAGAATGGGAAAATCTTTCCCTGGAAGCGATGTGGGATGAGGAAAAGGCACAGTTGCTAGCCGAGAAACTTGAAGTACAGGAAAGGGTTCAAAAGGCACTACACTCTGTGACAGTCATAGAAGTGAATTTTGAAGACCGTCTCCCACAACATGTGACCCAATTGGAAGAAGTAATCCAGCAACTCCAACAGCACATTATGGATTTGGAGCTCTGTACCGTGCCCGAGACCCCCCCAAGAAATAAGAGATCTAAGAAAGGCCACTGCTCGAAGCACAGTTGGATGATTAAAAACCTTTGCCTTGTAATGCAAGCAGTTGGGTGCTAGAAGCGCCCAGAATTATGAAACCCTAGCAGAGAATCCAGAATTGCATACATTGGAGGCACAACTCCAAGAAGCAAAGCAGCATCCAGACATGCTATAGGAACAGATAAAGAATTTGACCCTAGTGGAAAGAATGAAGAGGTTCACAGAACAACGCACAGCCCAACAACAGGTACATACGCTACAAAGCAAAGTGATGGAAGTATCCCAACGACTTCAGCCAATCCAAGAAAAGGCATGCCAACTATTCGCTAAACTTGAAATCTAGGGATATGAACTCGAACAGGTTGTCATCACTGCAGAACAATGCCTGGAAGGACTTCTCAATGACACAGTGATCCAGGAATTTACTGAGAAATAGGATGTCGCACTACAACAGGTCGAAGCATCTCGAGCCAAGCTTGAGGAATTCGAGGCGGAACTGATTAGACCTGAGTGACTCAGGACAAGTCACGGGTGAGTGTTGGGGGCCTGTTGGCCCTTGACAAAGTTTTGAATAATACTTTGTCATATTTGACCATTTTTGGGACTGTGACAGCTTGCCAAAGATGGAGCGCAACGCGAAGAAGAAATTAGGGAAGTAAGACCTATTTTTGGGTCCCTTTTAGGGTTTTGGGTTGATGTAAAGGGAAAGGGATGTCAGCTTGTGGGTTTACCCATGCTTAGGCCCATTTTGTAATCTATAAATAGATACTTAGGCAATGTAAGTAGGGAGTAGTAGTAGTAGTACATCTATGTGATGTATAACTAAAGGCTTAGTGCTAGTAGTTGGATCTGTGTGATTGGATGTATATTGCAAGTGCTTTGTGCATGATTGTAAGGAGATTGAAAAGATAAGTGCAAGTTGTTGTAGTTTTGTGTTGAAGTGCAAGGAAGAAGAATCTAGCGAGATGCGCAGATCTTATGTCCTATGTGAAGGGTCACTGAAGCTCTGTGTTGTAACCACTTGAATGACATAAGATAAAGAAGAAGACTTTGTGGACGTAGCCCCAGGGTGGGGGTGAACCATGGTAACTTTGTGTATTGTGCTCTATGCTTCGACCTAATGTGTTTATCTCCTTCTTGGCTAAATGTGTGTTGTGATTAAATAGATCTACTTATGCTCTGTGCTTATGATATATGAATGAATGTTAGATCTGATATATAAGATGCTTAGTGCTTGATCTGTTGAATCTAATCTATATTTTTGTTGCTAAGTACTTAATCATATTTAGCCTAAGTATTCACTGCAATGCTCTATGTTATCTGTGAAGTACCATAAAGGTTAAATATTGATGAATGATATATGATAAGTGATATAATCACAGATCGGTGTCCCATCTAAGTTTGCAGACATCTGAGTCCTGCAACCACCCCTGCCTCTACCTCGGGTGAGACTTCATCTGCTTCGCAGGTGTTGCTGAAAGGGCCAGTAGTTAGGGTTTTGTTGTTGCTCTCTTGAGCGTTGAACCCTGGGTCTGCCCCTGTGCCAACAATACTGATATTGCATATTTACCTCTTGAAGTTGAAGAAATGTTACATGAATTCAGTGACATAGTGGTTGTATGATCTACCAAATGAGCTACCACATAAGAGGAGTATAAGTCATCACATTCACTTCATACCAAGAGAAAGCCTTCCAAATAAGGTTGCATATAGGATGACACCTAAGGAGAATCAAGAGATTAGAAAACAAGTCCAAGGGTTATTAGATAAAAGGATGATAAAAGAGATTTTGAGTCTATGTTTTGTTCCTACAATACTTAGTCCAAAGAAAGGTGGAGAGTGGAAGATGTGTACTCGAGAAATAATAAAATTACTCTGAGATATAGATTTTCATTACCTTGAATGGATGATATGATGGATTGTTTGAGTGGAGCAACATGTTTCTCCAATATTGACTTGAAGAGTGGTTACCATCAAATTAGAATCAGAGAAGGAGATGAGTGGAAGACATCCTTCAAGACCAATGATGGTTTGTATGAGTGGCTTATCATGCCATTTGGACTATCAAATACAACTAGCACATTCATGAGGCTAATGAAAGATGTTTTGAAAGAGTTTATTGCTAAATTTTTCATTGTTTACTTAAATGGTATCTTAGTTTACAGTTATACAAAACAAGAACACTTGAGGCATTTAAGATATCTTTTAGAAAAACTACAAAAAGAGAAATTGTTAGTGAATGAAAAGAAAAGTTCTTTTATGAAGTTAGAATTAGTGTATTTAGGGTTTGTTATTTCCAAGGATCAACTCAAAATGGTCCCAAACAAAGTATAGGCAATTGTAAATTGGCCTCCACCCAAAAATATCTTTGGGGTTAGGAAATTTCATGGCTTAGCTAGCTTTTATAGAAAGTTCATCCAAAATTTTAGTGGTATATGTGTGCCTATCATAGATACTATTAAAAAGGATAGGTAGACATTTTACTGGACAACAAAGGCTGAAAGAAGCTTTCATATGTTCAAGAAGAAGATCACCGAGAAGCCAATCTTAAAGTTACCTGATTTCAATCAATTTTTTCAAGTTAAGTGTGATGCTAGTGGGACAACAATTGGAGCTACAATAAGCCAAGAAGAGAGGCCTATTGCCTACTTTAGCGAGAAACTTAATGACTCAAAATAGAAATACTCATCTTATGAGAAAGAGTTTTATGTTGTGGTTAAGGCCTTAAATCATTGGAGGCACTACTTAATGCCTAAAGAGTTTGTGTTGTTTTCGGATAATTCTGCATTACAATTCATAATGCAGTAACAAAAGATGAATCATAAGCATGCAAAATGGGTAGAATTATTGCGAGGTTTTACCTTTTTATTGAAGCATATTAGTGATCAATAAAACAAGGTAGTTGATGCTTTCAGTAGGAGTTTAATAATGCAGGAGAGTCAATTCCAAGTCTTGGGATTTGATTTTTGAAGGATTTATATGAAACTGATGTAGACTTCCAAAATGCATTTGAAGCATGTCAAAATCCTGTGAATAGGGATAGCATCCCATGAAGTGAATTTATCTTGCAAGATGGTTTATTTTTTAAGCATAGTCAGTTGTGTGTTCCTAATTTCTCTATGAGAGAGAATTTGATACAGGAAAATCACAATGGAGGGCTGTAATAACCTGGTTTTGAGCCCCATATTAAATAATGTATTTTGTTAATCTATGAAAGGCCACAGCTCCCAAACAATTAAAAGGGGCTAGTGTTCCTAGGAAATGTAATGTTTTGATCATTGTTAATAATAAATACATCAATGGCTTCTATATGGACAAGGAAAAGATTTATAGGGGGCTATGATTCCACAAGGGATGGGGCTTGAGGGGATAAGTATTTATTTTATATTTTATCTACCCATAATTTTTTAATGGATAGGAGTGGTTACATGAGCTTCTTGGGGAAGGCCATGTGGTTCATGATTTTCAAGTAAAGATATAAACCCATATTGTGGGTTGTTTGGGGGATTCTTCTTCACTCATTCACTCACTCACTCATTTTTCATTGTTCATTGTTCACACCTTTCATTATTTACTCTCTCCAATCATTCTTTCACCCACTCTTCTTTCCTCATTCGTGTTTTTTCTTGGGAAAGGAAAACGAATTGTTGGAGAGGAGCCATGGTTTTTATTGGCTGCAAAGAATACTAGTGTATTCCCACCATGAATTAATGCCTGGATGTCTGAGATTCTTTGTCCTGTGTTCATTTTTTCTCACAACTAAAAATCCTGAGAGTCCCAACATGGATATTATTGACCAAATGCACTAGAGCCCTGGAAGGAGATGGACATCCTGAGGGACTGTGAGGCAGAGAAGGCATCCATTCTCTTAGGTGGTGCAGGATGGGTAGAAGAGAGTTGGTGTACCTTGGATTGTTGTGGGTGATGAAAGTCCTTTATAGAGATTGAGTGTTGACTGGTTTGGGAAGCCGAATGACACTCTGGAACTGTCCTTATGGATTCATAGCCCTGCCTAGGGGGTGACATTGTTGTTGAGACTTGGAACATCAGTGTCTATAGTTGGGTTGAACGTCCTTGGTCTGCAACCAGTTGGTGATTCGTTTCAGTAAGGATAAGTTCTCTCTATCATGGTTTTATTTACCTATGTATTTATTCTGTTGTGTATTTATTTATCTATGAAATTTGTATCTATAATATGCATGTTTGTTGGTTATTTCTATGCATGACATATGTCTCATTTATTTATGTTGTAGCATGAATCTTTAACTCTTCATGTGAATATTTCATGTTGCTTCATTAATTATAAATTTATCTGAATTTGAGATAAGTTTAGAGGTGAGTTGTTTGGTAGCATGCCTAGCCTATGGGTGGTTGGGTATATTTTCATTGTAGTAGCGTAGCTCGGCCTGGGGATGGCTGGGTACATTATAGATTGGTATCAGAGCTTCAAGTTGAAACACTAGACTGGTATGGGCCATAATTGTTGGGTAGGGTATTATGGTTAAGAATGAATATGTCCTTTAAATCTTAAATCTTAGGAGAGATAGCATTGCAGAGATCATGTAGAAGCCATAGCGTCATGCAGAAAGAGATACTTTGTAAAGGATCGTAGAATTTTGACCATTCCCTTTTGAATTCGGGAGTGATCACCATCATGGAATCAAGGAGTTTTGGATTGTTAGATCGAAAGGTAGGTGAACGAGGATCGTCAGATACTAGTGAAACCAGAGGTTAGGAGAGATTAAGTCATAGCCATCAAATCAAACTTTTGGATCATCAGCCATTGATAGAATCCGAGTAGGAAATGAAAAAATTTGGAACTTCACTACTTCAATGATTATGGGAGACATGAAGAAGTGTGAAAAGGCCAAAGTCACGAAGTCCCACCAACCGTTTGATCTGATAGGAGGCTCGGGTAAAATATCAGTCATTATTCAAGGTCATCTAGTGTTGACCACTTCAGGAAGTTTAACTCTGGGAGAATCGAACCCTTTTAGAACTGCATAACCTGGAGTCTCGTAGCTTCAAAGTCCTGAAGTCCCTTCAAATTTTAGATCAAGGGAAGGACTTCAAAAGAAATTTTGACCATCATATCTAGCAATGGTGGAAGGATAATGAATTTTCAGAACTTTAGAACTTCTCCACTCCGGTGATTACTGGAGAATGGGAAAATCCCTGAAGTGTCGAAGCCCCGAAGTGTCGAAGCCCTGAAGTATAAATCCGTCGTCATGAAATCATGGAGGCCACTAGATCTGGAGAAGAGAATGTGGATCGTCCATTTGATGGATGATGCGTCGTAGGCCACGTGGCAGGGGTGCCATGTGGGTACATGTGTCACCCATATTCAGTACCTTTTGGGCCCAACTTGTTCATTTTTTAGTGACATGTGGCATGCATACCATGGGTACATGTCACCATAGGTGACATCAGAATGCCATGTCATCTCCGGGAGTATGGCCTCTGGCGGTGTCCAACGTCTCTACCAGTGAAAGTGTTGAAGTCCCAGAGTAACGAAATCATGCAGACCATAGATATAAGATCCCTTTGGGACCTTTCTCAACCATTAGATCGAGTAGTGGAAGGATGGAATAAGCACTTGGGTAGGTATCACTACGGGGGAATTGAAAGAATCGGGAGTGGAAATGTCCTAGAATCCTTGAGCACCGAAGTCCCGAATTCATTAAGGACCATATGTCCCAATGCTTCATTAAGTCTTATTCGTATGATTAAATAGTGGAAGGATAGGGTAAGTACTTCAGTGGGTATCACTCAGGGGGAGTTGAACGATGCAAGAGTTGAAATGTCTCGGAGTCACGAAGCGCCAAAGTCTTGATCTAGTTAAGGATCATCCATCCTAGCACCTAATTAGTTTTTGACTGTTGATCTCGTTGAAATCTGTAGATGGGGCAAGACCATCCATTCAATGGGAGATTAAATATTGACCACCTGGTCTACTAGTAGAGTTATTGGAAGGGTTTCATCGAAGTTTAACTCCGAGAGAAATTGGAAGATTGAAAAGGGAGAAAAGATGAAGGTCAAAGTATGGAGGAATTGGTCCTAGTGCCAGACTCGTGATAAGGTACAGGGGGTCAATTAGAGGTGAAAAAGGATCTGGAAGTAACCAAGCCCTCGGACCTTGTGTTCAAGCAAGATCTTGCGTAGAAGCATACAAAGGAAGGCGCTAAAGAGTGAATAAGCCTGTGGTTTCAATTAGTGGTCGCATGGAAAGTGGTTTGAAAGAAGCTCCTGTGCATAATTTGAATTATATATCATATAAAGGAGATGTGGAATTTTTTACAAGATCTTGTTGCAAAACAAAATAAAATGGGTTGAAAGTGATTTTTCTTCGGGAAGTCATAACTTTCAGCCCAAATATTGAATTGGGGCAAGATTATAGTCATTGGAAAGATGATTCAAAGGATTAAAACATGGAATTTTTATAATATGAAGAATGATAATATATTATTCATGAATCGAGAAGAAAAAGGAACTGTAGCATTGTTTGGAATTTTTTTTTATAATATGCATAATTCAAACCAAATGATTGCTTGAACATTTTGCAGAATTAGGGGTTGCAAACATATTAGTTCAATACAAGAATTCATATTCAAGAAATGGAAGGAGAGGGAGATTCCAACCATGATAAAGAGGACAAAGATCAAAATATTAGTGTTGTAATGCAGAGACAAAATCCAGCAGACACTAGGCCAAAGGGGACCAAGAAACATTAATAGAGACTGTGAGAAGCCTAAAAATAGAAGTGTAGAGTTACAAATCAGACAATGAGAGAGTGATAAGAAAACAAAATAAGATAAATTCTCAAGTGATGAAAAGATTAAATCATTTGTAGATGCAAACAAAGAATGGATCAAACTCAAAACAGGGGGAAGAGGGAATATTTCATGAAATAAGAGATGATCGTAGAAGAACTGGTTATTCAATCTAGCAAAACTCATATACCTCACTCTCTTCTGTACTCAACAAGGAAACTTTATGCATCCGAAGATTCCATAAGTAGTCCATAGGTGTCTACTATTAGGCACCAATGAAGAAGACATGAATTGGATAGTTTGCAATGAGAGTTGAGGAAGCTTAAGCCACCATCGTTTGATGGTGAAAGAGAAAGGGAAGATGATGATGAAGCACAGTTTCTTGGAATCAGGAGTTATTTTCAATTGCATAACTATTCATCAAACCTAGAAGCCAGAATTTCCACATACCATTTACATGGGAAAGCTACTATGTGGTGGGATCAACTGAATCAAGTTGAGCACATTAATGAGAGTAGGATCACTTAGAAGGAGTTCGGGAAATATTTTTGGAAGGAATACCTTTGAGAACACTTGTATGACAAGAAAATGAAGGAGTTATTTGAACTTAGGCTAGGAAGCACGACCATGGTAGAGTATGAAAATAAGTTCTTGGGGATGCTAAAGTATGTGGGGTTTATTAAAGATGAGAAGGTGAAAATACAAAGTTTTTTAAGTGGGTTTACATCCTTTTATAAAGAGAATATTCAATATGATGAACCCAGGACTTTGATTGATACCATCAAGAAGGCTAAGTCCCTATATGAGCAAGGCAAGGCCAGAGAATCCATGCACAAATCTTGGAAGGATAAGAAGAAGGAGAAATCTGATCAGAGGAGGATGGGATTCAAACCTCCTTTCAAAGAAACATCCCTAATAAAAATCATCAAGAACAATATGTTAAGGATGAATCCAAGAGAGAAGACTCCTTGGGAAAAAGGGGAAGACCACCAATACAATGTTGGGGATGTAAAGAAGATCACCTATACAAGGATTTCCCTCACATAAAGGACAAAGTGAATACCATTCACAACATTCAAGAGGATACAACAGTAGAAGAAATGGGAAGAATTTATGCATCCTTAGATGATCGACAAGAAAAGTACCAATCCAATATGATCGACGTGGAAGGTAACATCATTAATCATCATGTTTCTATTTTAATTGATTTAGGAGAAAGTCAATGTTACATTGATCCTAAAATAGTGGATAGATTACATTTGGAGAAAAGTGAGCTTCAAAAATCAAGTTTGGTTCAGCTAGCAACCAGAACCAAAAGGAGAATCCATGATATGGTCAGAGGTTTTTCCATAATTCCTAATGGTATAAATATTGTTGGCCCTTGACCAAGTTTTGAGAGTTTATTGGCCATGTTGACCTATTTTGGGACTTCGACAGCCTGTCGAATGAGGAGCGCAAGACGAAGCGGAGATCATGGGATATTGGCCCCATTTTGGGACTCTTTTTGGTTTTTTGGGAATATGTAACAGGAATGGGATGTCGATACATGGGTTTACCCATGTTTAGGCCTAGTTTGTATGTATAAATAGAAGGATAGGAAATGTAAGAAGGAGGAGAATAGTGCATCTATGTGATGTGAATGTATTCTAAGTGAAAGTAGAGTCTGTAAGTGCTTTGTGCATGACTGTAAGAGACTTGCAGAGATAAGTGTAGGTCCTTGTAGCAGATTATGGAGGGCTTAGTCCTGTAATGCAAGGAAGAAGGATCTAGCGAGTTGTGCAGATCTTATGTCCTATGCAGAGTAAGGGTTTTAAAGGCTTTGTGCTTGTAACCAATTGACTGAAAAAAATAAAGAAGAAGAGTTGGTGGGCGTAGCCCCAGGGTGGGGTTGAACCACATAAACACTATGTTATGTTCTTTGTTCTTTGTTCTTTGTCTTGATGTATTCACATGTTATTTGCTAAGTGCTTTGATATGTTTAGATAGATCTAATTATTCTTTGTGTTTATGATATGTGAGAATATTAGATCTAATCAATATAGTCATGCTTGGTGCTTGATATGCTCATTCTGATCTATTTATATGCTAAGTGATTAAATACTGTAGATTAGTGTGAATGCTGCGAAGATCTGTTCTATCAGCGAAGTGAATAGTGATTGCATATTGAGGGACTAATGGTGCTAAGAGATGTATTAAGTATTATAATCACATATGTATGTCCCAGATAAGGTTGCAGACACCTGATTCTTGCAACCACCCCTATCTCTAACTTGGGTGAGACTTCATTTGCTTCACAGGTGCTACCGAAAGGGTCGGTAGTTAGGGCTTTGTTGGTATGTTGTTGTAGAATTGAAGCCTGGGTCTTCCCCTGCACCAACAAATATTAATGTTCATATAAATATTATACTGTTGGGGTGATCCATATGGATATTGGTGGCCACCCACCTATTCCAACTGGCTCCTTCTGTTTGTTTATTGTTCAGGACATTCTTTTGTACTACTTTGTAATTGTGGGTTCTAAAATTCTAGGACTCTCTAAAGCCCCAGACATCCTCTAGGTGGATATAGGTGGCCTCTCACCTAAGCCAACTGGCTTATTCTATATTTTTTCATGTCATCACATCTTGTTGTACTTTCATGGCCGTTTTGGGCCCTAAATGTTGTTTTTTTTGGCTCACCACAATCAAACTGTAGATGGAGTCAGATTTTGATGACGAGGTGTGTATTTATATGAAATACCTTTCCAACGAGCTATCACACGCCTAAAATGAAGGTCGTATGCAAACTTTACAGCCCTAGGAAGTTGAGGTACCAAATTACACCAACTTACCCATAGGGCCCACATGACTTTTGGAGTTTCACCTTCTAGGGTTAGGTTTTTTTATGTCTAGGGTTTTGGAATTCATGAGTAATATAAAAAAGGCCTTTGGAGCCTCATTGTAATTCATTATACTCAGACAGATGCACATAACAACCACATCTCTTCTTAGAGATAGCTACCAGCATTCGAGCAAGTTTCAGTTCTACAGTTTTACAGTTTCAGCCTATTTCATTATTTAATAGAAGATATTGTTCACTCGATATTTGTGTTATTCTTCATATCTATGTGTTTATTGTATTCAATCTATTAATCATTTGTTTCCACCCCTAAATCTGGATCAGTCGTATCAGAGAAGTCTACTCTTCATTTAGTTTTTTTCATGCATGTCCCCAACAAGGTCTGGGTACAAAAAGTTGGGACTCAAACCAATCGATCCATTACAAGATTAGTCATGCTGAGCCTAACAACAGCCCATGGGAGATGAAAATAAATATGATGGAGCAGGATATTCTATTAAAATGTTGCTCGAGGAAGCCCTTGCACGACAAAGGAAAAAAATGATGGACAACTTCGCGCAGATCCTTCGACGTCTTCCCACGGGAGAAGCATCTTCATCAAGTGGACATGCAACCCCCTTCAAGGTACAGGTAAATTTGGATATTCCATTGTTTGAAGGACTAATAGATGTGGATATTGTATATAAATGGTTGAATCTACTCGAAGGACATTTTTTGGTCCACAAATTTTCTAATAGGGAAAAGATCATTTTTTCACTCCTCAAGGTCATTCCCCATGTTAAAGACTAGTGGGATACTTACTCTGAGAAAAGGGTCGTGGAGGAATATGCAATATTTTTTCTAGACCCTACATGGGATTCCTTCCTGGATGCCATTAAATAACAATACTACCTTGTTGGAAGCTACGAAGACCAGTACACAAGATGGACCATGCTACGTCAAGAAAGGGACCAGACAGTACCAGACTTCACCAATATTTTCCATACCCTACCCACCAAATTGGGTATCAAAGACTCTAAGCATCATCTGATGCTAAAATACCTCATTTTTTTTCATAGATACATTCAAACATAAATGGAGTTCCTGGACATCGCCTCATTGGGCACGACTTATAGATACGTTGTCAAGATCGAGTAGAAATTTAAGCAGAAATGACAAGAGTTTGGATCTACAAACCCCTCATAGCTGAAGCAAGGTAAAGGTAACCCCAACCCACATAGAAAGGGACCAAGTTGATATGGGCACCCTCAGGACAACCGATCCAAGCCACAACACAAGAAGGGAAATTAGAAGATGAAGAAGGACACCGAAAAATGGTGTGGTACCATAAAAGTCCTTGGCACAACTCTGAAGAATGTCACTCCAAGGAGTCCCTCATGACTGAGATGAAGGATTCTTAGTCAGAGGTTGATTCTGATTCCGAGTCAAATCCTAAAGGAGGGAAGCAAATTATTGATGTTGAACCCAGTGCCACTATCGCTACCACCAAAGTCTGTCCAAGGGAACCAGAATATCCAGAGGAAGGGGAATGCCTCTTTCACTCGCATATGTGGGTCAATGGGGCTCTGATTCATTTCATTGTCAAAAAAGGTAGTCATAAGAACCTAATTTAAGTAGAGTTCATCAAGTGGTTGGACCCGCCAATGACGTCGCACCCGCAACCCTACACCATCGACTGGCTTCGCCAAGGAAGAGATATTTTTGTCAGCCAATAGTGTCGACTTCCCTATGACATAAAGCCTTTCAAAGATGAGGTACTATGTGATATTTCTCCCCTTCAAGTTTTTGATGTTCTTTTAAGACAACCATATTTGTGGAAACTTCATGTTGTGTATGATTCTATACCTCACAGTGTTATTATTACTTTGGGTAGACAATTGTACAGGATCCTAGTGGTAGCGCCGCCTACTGCTATTTCTTTAATCTATGTTAAGAAATATAGTAAGGTCATTTCACAGACTGTGAAGTTTGTCTTCTTTGTGATCCGTACTCACAGAAAGAAGAAGTTCACGACCACATCCGTGGATTCTACACAACGCCTCTCTTTGCAGTAGCAACAAGTGGACGGAATCATGGAAGAATACAGAGATGTCTTCTCCTCACCTAGAGGGGTACTGACACACTGCCAATTCAAGCATCCAAATGATTTGAACCCCAATGAACCACTACCTAATGGACCAGTATATCAACCCTCACTGATGGAGAATGATGAAATCAGCTGTTAGATTCGAGATATTCTTCAAAAAGGGCACATCAGAACCATCTCCTCCCCTTGTGTAATCCTGATTGTACTGGTACAGAAGAAGGATGGGACTTGGCGACTTTGCATTGATTACAGATCCTTAAACAAAATCACAGTCAGGAACCGCTACCCCATTCCCAAGATTGATTACCTTCTTGACCAACTCAAGGGGGCCAAGTTCTTTAGCAAGATTGACCTAAATTTTTTCTACCACCAGGTTCCCATCGAACCAACAGATGTATGGAACGAAACCTTCAAGTCTAAAGAAGGTCTCTACGAATGGCTAGTCATGCCCTTTAGCTTAAAAAATGCACCAACCACTTTCATGAAATTGATGGATGATGTATTCAGACCCTTCACCAACTTCTTTGTGGAATTATATTTGGATGGCATCCTCATCTTCAAAATAACGTGGGAGGAGCACATGCAACATATTCAACAAGTTTTGAGCACTCTGCAGCAACACAAGCCTTATGCCAACTTGGAAAAATGCTCTTTTGGCATGAACAAGGTCCAATACTTGGGATACATTGTTGATGAGCATGGGGTACATGTTGATCCAGCTAAGATTCAATTCATCTGTGACAGGCAATCCCCGACCACACTAAACAAGCTTCAGAGATTTTTGGGACTAGCCAACTTATACCGACGATTCATGCTGGGATTATCTCATATTGCACGGGCCCTCAACCAGGTGACCAAGGGAGGTGGTAGGGACAAGTTCATGTGTGCGAAGGAGAAACAACGAGCATTCGATGATATAAAGCATCGCTTGTGCTCATCTCCAGTACTCTCCTTGCTCGATCTACAACAACCATTTAAGATTGAGACTGATGCATCAAACTATGCTGTGGGTGCAGTTATCACTCAGCACGGGCATCTGGTGGCATACCATAGTGAGACATTCTGATACTGTCCAAAAATACCCCACCTATGACAAGGAAATGTATTCCATTGTACAATCCTATCATCAATGGAAACATTACATTATGGGGAAAGACACGATCATACACACTGATCACAAGCCTCTACAGTTCATACAAACATGGGAAATTGCAGAAGGACTAAGACAGCAGGTTCCTCAACACCTTTTGGTCAAGTATTTGGTCTCTGTTGGACACCAAGCTCACCAAATCAACTTCTTTCCACCCCCAAAATGATGTCCAAATAGAGGTCGTCAATCAAATGATTGTGCACATCCTACGCATGTATAATTCTAAGCATCCATGTACATGGGACGAGAGTCTTCCATATGTCCAACACAGTTACAATAGAGCTCTTCGTAGTTCCACCGGCCATAGTCCATTTCAGGTGGGCCTGAGATTCCAACCCTTGGGACCCATTGATGTTTCACTTCCTCTTTCGACCACACAGATAGACTCTTCCTCTGATCAGTCTGTGATCAACAAAGCCACCAGATTCATTGAGCGGATTCAACACATACGCCAACAGGTCTAGGAGATTTTTCAGAAATCTAATGCTAAGTACAAGAAACACAATGATCAACATAGGTTACCACACTAGTTTCAGGTTGGCAACAAATTTTGTTTACATCTGCAGAAGGAGTGTATCACCAAGCCCCATAGGAAGCTTTTCCCACTTCATTATGGGACTTACACTATCGCCAAGGCGGTGGGTAGCAATGCTTTTGAGATCAACACTCCACCGTTCCTTGGTCTACATCCATTATTCAATGTGGACCTCCTTCGGTCATATTTTCCACCTTTATTGGACACCTATGAGATCACAGAACAACTGACACCCATAGAGCTCAACCCTGACTGCATGGAACAAGAATCCATTGATAAGATAGTGGACACGCAGGTCAAGGGCACTCACCAACAATGGATCTAGATTTATCAGGTTATTAAGGCAGGGTAACTCCTACACCAAGGAAAGTGGCTCACCTGGGGAAAAATACAGTAGAATTTTCCTCACCCAATGGGGGAACTTGATGCAATGGATACCATTTATTCCTAAGGGGGGAGGACTGATCTAGATGGATATTGGTGGCCACCCACCTATTCCAATTGGCTCCTCGTGTCCATTTTTTTCAGCACGTTCTTTTGTACTTATTTGTAATTGTGGGTTCTACACTTCTGGGGTTGTATGAAGCCCCACACATCCTCCAGGTGGATACGAGTAGCCTCTCACCTAATCCAACTGGCTTATTTTGTATGTTTTCATGTCATCACAACTTGTTGTACTTTCGAGGCCATTTTGGGGCCTGAAATGTTGTTTTTTTTGGCTCGCCACAGTCAAACTATAGACAAAGTCATATTTTGAGGGCGTAATGTGTATCTCTTTGAAATACCTTTCCAACGAGCTATAAAGTGCCTAAAATGGAGGTCGTATTCAAACATTACGACCCTAGGAATTTGAGCTACCAAATTACACCAACTTACCCATATGGCCCACATGACTTTTGGTGTTTCACCTTCTAGGGTTAGGTTTTTGGATGTCTAGGGTTTTGGCATTCATGAGTAATATCAAAAATGCCTCTGGAGACTCACTGTAATCCATTATTCTTAGATGGATGCATGTAGCAGCCACATCTCTTCTCAGAGATAGCTACCACCATTCGAGCAAGTTTCAAATCTGCAGTTTTACAGTTTCAACCTATTTCATTATTTAATAGAAGATATTGTTTATTGGATATTTGTGTTATTCTTCATATCTTTGTATTTATTGTATTCAATCTATTAATCAGTTCGTTCCACTCCTAAATCCAGATCACAACCTCTTTCTCTAGTTTCAAGAGAATCTTGTTTAACATTAAAGACTCTCTAGTATCTGGCATATTCTCTACCACAGGTGCTTGCACATCTTCTTTCTCTAGCTGAGCTACATATGCACCTCATGGTCCTGCATTCTCTTTTTCAAGATACTCGAAGGATCTATGACCCGACTTGTTACATTTGTAACATCTATAGACAGTCTCCCCACCTCTTCCTCTACCTGTAACAAGCCCCTCGACCATCCTGAGGCCGAGGTACGCCACTCCAGAGCAACTACTCAATCTCTAATTCTAGTCGCTAACATTCCCAGCCAAGAGTCTGGGACATGCTACTCTATGGAATGTCTTTCATTCCCTTAATTCGGAACATACAGTAGCATACCCAATAGTCAACTAAGCAATGCCACCTAAATTTACTCTTTAGACTACATGCAACTAAAACATATACATACAACACGCTCGTGGAAGCTTTACTTATAAACATCAACAAACCATTACTTTCTGTAACATACAAATTTTATATTAAAATAATAGTGATTACCTATATGCCTCATTTACAGGAAATTACCCATAAGCACACAAGCAACATAGTCACATATATGATAAAATCGTAACATGGGTATGTAAATAACGAAACTGCATATCCATATATCATACAATTGTTACGTATCTTAGAAATACTATCACCAACTGCTTACAGACCGTCCATGAACCTCCCATCCATAGACTACATTGTTCATCACTCTCAACAGTGAATCACCCCCGAGATGGGACTGAACTCCACCCAGGGTAAGGGATTCCTATCCAATCTAAGGCTCATGGAAAATAGGGAAAAATCTGTCTCGGGTTCTCACTCAACTAATAGCCTACAGACTCTCATTCCCCACATGCCTATCCCACCCAAGGAAGTGTGCCCCTTCTCTGCTCAATAGTCCCTTGGCTACCCCACTTCCCTTCTAGGGCTTCAACAATAGGCTGGACCAGAAGTTACAGAGCATTGTAGATGCAATCTAGCACCAATAGAAATCAATCCACAACAATTATCTCTCCCAACGAACTTCTCACAGGCCTGACAACCCGCTTCTTCAATCCGACTTCAAGTTAACCAAGTACACCAACCAAAAGGGATGGGAAAACAGGTTTCGAAAAGGTGGAATGGTTGTCTCTAGGATAACAGAATGTATGAGTGAAAATGGTCATGGATTCATTGACTGGATAACTGAGTGTGTTTTTGGAATCACTCTGAACTCTCTGTCAATAAATGGTCCCATGGTGGTTTCCCCTTATTTTCCACTCATCAGTTCTCCCCCTTGAATCCCCCTCTGGGATAAGTTTCCCCACGATATGAATGCATGTCCCCAACTTGTCACTTGTCATATCGGAAGTTAATTTTGCCCACTTGTCCCCAACTTTAGAACTTAGGATAAACAAATTATCCATACTTTATGTTTTAGGAAATATTAATATAATATTCCTTGACTTTTGGCCCTTCCTTACCCTAACTGGTGAAGTTCAGTACCCCATCTCTTTTATCGTGGTCGGACTGTGCGCAGTGATGTATTTTATATTAATCATGAGTCAAGTGCAAAGTAGGCACATTGGCCCTTGACATCTAGGCGCGCTGGCCTACTTCCAAGACATAAGCATTTCGGCTTATAATACTGGCTCACCAACCTATAACGCAAATTATATACACAAATGTTCGTTGACCTTAATATCGTGTGCACTTTTTTACTGTGCATTGTATTCTCTGTCTTTAAGGTTGCGCGCACCTTATTTACTGCGTGTGGTATTCAGAATGTGCACATTACATTCCTTTATTGCGCAGTATATGCATGTACCATGCCATGAAAGGTGTATTACAAAAATGATGTCTAAACATCTCACTAGCTTAAATATACTTGGATTATATTTACATTTGGGTTTGGCCGAGGGATATTACAATCCCCTCCCTTATTTATGCATTGTCCTCAGTGCATCATGTATCCATATACAACAAAAATTTCAAAATTCTTCAAAAAGATGCAGGTACTCTGCCTGCATTACATTGTCATGCTCCCAAGTAGTGTCTTCAGGTATGTACTAGGTCCATTGGACCTTTACAAGCTCTATGGCTTAATTCTAGAGTTGTTTGATTTTTCGATCCAAGATGCGCACCGGATGCACTTGGAAAATGCCTTCTTTATCCACCTGAATAACATTCCAATCAATAACATGACTAGAATCAGGTATATATTTATTTAGAAATGATACATGGAAGACATTATGAATAAACATAGATGCAAGAAATGCAATCATATAAGCAACGAGACCAATCCTTTCTAGGATTTCAAATGGTCCACAAAATTTGGCTGCTAACTTGGTGCAACTTCCCAACTTCAAGGAACTCCTGTTAGCTTTCACTTTCAGGAAAACATGATCACCCACTTTGAATTCTCTGTGGATTTTGTTTTTATCAGCATAACTTTTATGTCTATCTTGGGCAACTTTCTGCTTAATTTTTAACATTTGGTCCTCCATCTCCTTGAGCAACTCTGGCTCGACTACTATTCTATCAGTTGGATTATCCCATCTTACTGGAGTATTACACCTTCTGCCATAAAGTGCTTCAAATGGGCTCATTTTCAATGATGCCTGATACCCATTGTTATAAGAAAATTCTATCAAGTGTAGGTAGTCTTCCCATTTCGATGGTTTTTCCATCACATACATTCTCAACATATCTTCTATCTCCCTATTCACTCTTTTTGTCTATCCATCAGACTCGGGATGATAAGTTGTACTAAAGTTCAGATTCATTCTGAATCCTTTGAACAACCCTTTCTAGAAATTCGAGGTGAATTTCGGATCTCTGTCAGACACAATCATTTTAGGAATTCCATGCAATCGTGCCACTTCCTTCATGAAAATATCAACAACATCTGCTGCTTTGTGAGTAGTTTTTAGTGGAATAAAATGGGCAGCTTTTGTAAGATTTTCCACCACTACCATAATCTAATCATGTAGCTTGCCTGTTCTGGGAAATCCCATAATAAAATCCATTGTCACCACTTCGCACTTCCATTCAGGAATGGGAAAAGGTTGCGGCAATCTTATTGGGTGCCTATGCTCTGTTTTAACTTTCTGGCACTCCATACACCTAGCGATGTATTCTACAATTTCTCTCTTCATACCTGGCCAAAAGTATTGGCTCTTGACCATTGTTACAGTTTTTTGATATCCAGGGTGTCCTTCATAAGGAGAATTATGCATCTCATGCAAAATTATACGTTTCAAGTCTTGGACATTTGGTATAAAAATTATGTTCTTGTGCAGCAGTATTCCATCTACTCCCAACTTATAATTATCCATCCTTTGTGGTGTCTTACCTTGCTGTAGCATTGCTACCAATTCTCTGTACTGCAGATCTATATTTGCAGCCTCCATAATTTTTCTTTTAACATCAGTCTGATACATGCTGATGGTTGTAGCATGAAGCTCATGCACCCTTCTGTTGAGTGCATCAACCACTTTATTTTTGTTCCCTTTGATATGCCTTATATCAAAGTCATATTCGCTTAGAAATTCTAACCATGTGTTTTCTCTAGTATTTAGATTTGGCTGATCAAATAAATATTTCAAACCATTGTGGTGTGTTCAAAGCTCAAACCTATTTCCCATGAGGTAGTGTCTCCATTTCCTCAGGGCATGCACTATGGCTTCCAACTCCAAATCATGATTGGCATAGTTTCTTTCATGCTCCTTCAACTTCCTTGACTCATAACATATCACAAATCCATTTTTACTGAGGACCCCACCCAGTCATTCATTACATGCATCTGTGCATACAATGAAATATTCATTTGGGTCTACAATCCTTAATATTGGAGCACTTGTCAATAATTGTTTCAAATGTTGGAAACTCCTTTCACAGTATGTCATCCACTGAAACTCCGTACCTTTCCTTTGCAAGGAAGTGATTAGGTGTGCTATCTTCAAGAATCCTCCAATGAATCTCATGTACTAACCTACAAGGCCCATGAAATATCTGACCTCTATCACATTCTTTGGTGTTGACCATTATCTAATGGCTTCTACCTTCTCAGGGTCCACTGCTATCCCATCTTATGAGATGATGTGCCCCAAATAATGAATTTGTTTCTGATAAAATGAGCACTTGCTCAATTTGGAATACAACTAATGCTCCCTTAATACTTGCAACACCATCTTCAAATGATGTTCATGATCTTCCTCTGACTTGGAATATATAAGAATGTCATCCAAAAATACAATGACAAACTTGTCCAAATACTCTCGGAAAACACCATTCATTAAGCACATGAAAACAACTAGTGCATTTGACAATCCAAACAATACCACCGTGAACTCATAATTACCATACCTTGTCCTAAAGGCAGACTTGCTAATATCTTCTTCTTTAATTCTTACCTGATGGTATCTTGATCTAAGATCTATCTTTGAAAATATCCTTGCATCCTTCAATTGATCAAAGAGGTCATCAATCCTTGGTAGAGGATATTTGTTCTTAATAGTCACTTTATTCAATTGTCCGAAGTCAATGCACAATCTTAATGCTCCATATTTATTTTTCACAAACAAGACTGGGGCACCCCAAGGTGATACACTTGGGCATATATACCCCTTCTTCAGCAGTTCTTCAAGCTACATTTGCAACTCCTTCAATTCTGGTGTACTCATCCTGTAAGGAGTCTTTGATATTGGCACTGCTCTAGGCATCAAATCTATAGAGAAATCAATGTCTCTCCTTGGGGGTAGTCCTAATACTTCCTTGAATACATCTTCAAACTCTTTCAGGACTACATAATTCTCCAAATTTGGTACCTTGTCTTTAGGTGTCTCCTCCATATGAGCTGCAAATATTTGACATCCTCTTCTATAACATTTCTTCAGCTGTAATGATGAAATTTGTCTAACGGTTACTGCCCTGGGAATTCCCTGAACTTTCTTTTAGTTCCCATCTTCATCCAAGAAAGTGAATGTTTTGTTATTAAAATCCAATAGATCATGGTGTGGGTCCAACCAATCCATCCCAATCAAATAGTCATAGGAACCTAAGGGTAAGATGTTAAAATTTGCACTAGTATTTAGTCCATTCATGTCTATGAGATAGGACTTAACCATCTCATTAACTTTTCTTCTTGCTCCTGTAGCTAGTTGCACCAGCCAGGATTTCCCATGCTTACTTCTTGGTAATTGCAAACTTTCCACCATCTTTGGGTCTACATAGCTATGGCTATCTCCCGAATCAATTAAAATAGAAAGAGTTTGGTTGTTGATCATACCTTCCACTTCAATCATGTGGCACTGATACTCTACTTGCTTGTTGTCCAGGGCTACATAAATTTTTGGCACATTTCTTCCCATGTCCTCTACTGTCTCAGCTCATTGTACATTGTGAATAGCCTTATCTTTCTCGCCTCTATGACAACAATCTATGAACCTATGGTCTCCTTTACAACCCCAACATTGCATAGGTGGTTGTCTTGGCCCTTGACTCCCTATGTCAATCGCTCTAGTTTCCTTATGCATTTGTTGCCACTATGGATTATTTCTGAAGAATGGTGGCTTAGCTCCCTTATTTCTTTGATCCATATTGAATTTCTTATTGTCTTCCCAAGCCTTTTGGAAAGATGGTCTTTCTTTCAGCTGGTCATATAAGCATTTAGCTCTTCTTATGGTCTCTTCTAATGTCTTGGGATCATCATACTGTATTTTGTCACTGATGAATGATGGAAATCCACTTAAGTACCGTTGAATCTTGACTGTCTCATCCTTAATGAAAGAGACATATTTCAACAGTTCCATAAACTTTCTCTCGTATTCATCTATGGTCATACTTTCAAGCTTGAGTTCAAAGAACTCTTTCATTTTCTTGTCATAGTATCTCTTGGTCAAGTACTTCTTCTCAAAATACTTCTTGAATTCTCTCCAAGTAACACTTTTCTCTACAATGTGTTGTACCTACACAAGTTGATCCCACCACATGGAGGCCTTTCCTTTGAGTTGATAGATAGTGATTCTACCTTCATCATGAGAAGAATAATTATGAAATTGAAAATACTTCCTCATGCCTAGCAACCATGTTTCGACATCTTCATCCTTATTGTGCTCACCATCAAATGTAGGAGGTTTGATTTTGTTCATTTCTCCTTGCAGCTCATCCACCCGAGATCTCTTATACCTTCTGACAGGGGATAGGCTTGAGTTTTTGCCTGCTCTCTTATGGGAATGTCTATGGGAATGATGGTGATGTTTACTAGCACTTTTTACTTCTCTCTTCTCCTCTGAAGATTTGTGACTCTCGGATCTACTTGAGTCACTCTCCTTAGCCAAATTCTTCTCTATTATGTTCAAACCTTCCAATATTTTCATGTTGAAGTCATCTTGTTGCTCTTTGGATTTCATAAGCCTTTCATTATCAACTTTATGACTTTGGACATCCTTCTGCAAATTATTAATGGTCTCAGCCATATTCATATCTTCATTCCTTTCTTCTCCATGTCCATTGGAGTTTGTTCCTTCCATGCCCAAATGGACATCCATCCCTCTGCTCTTCTATGGATGACTGTAATTATCTTGTGCCTCTTCCATTCCTGCGGACTCTGCACTGGTCTGTCCTAACCGAATTGTTGTTAATTCTGAAAAATGTGCAGCCATCGAAACTTATCAGACTAACCAATCTGCAATTCATGAGAATATGCACCATTTGGATTCAACATACATATCAACATTACCACTCTCAGTTTCTTGGTGTTATCACCACGACAATTCTAGAGAAGACCCAAGTCTCAAGAATGTTGACGCGCAGTGCCTTCGGAGATACACTCGCGCAAGAAGGTGGTATTGTCGAAACCACTTTCACCAAGACGTGGTATTATGTGTCTCAACATGTCAAATCCACCACTCGTGGAGCGGGCGATGGCTAGTCAGATCACCCTGCTTCATTCATTTGGTACTTCGCAACCATGTGATGTCAGCTGAACGCCGCCATGTAACAAACTCAAAAGCTAATCATTCGAAATGGATTGGTCAAGCATGGAAACCCAACGCTCCTTGTACGTAATCTGTATGTGCTTCATAAATGGAGTTCTATAATTACTACTCCTCAAGTATGAAAATATCTGTGTATCCATACCCATAGTAATCTTCAAGCTGCTCGACTTCCTTCTCTCTGTAGAGACACATGTCGGTATCCTCAACCTAATATACATGGACAAAGCTAAGTTGAGTAAGACTGGTTATTTGAGCAACATGCTAGGATTTCCTGTGACTAAGGAGGAAAGGATCCTCGCGCATCTTATAGCAACTAAATTTCACATAGATTCGGTTATAGACTCACTATTGGAAGTTAGGATGAATCCCATTATAAAGGATTTAGTCATCAACAGGCCAACCGCTAAGAAGAAAAGGAGTAAGCGGCATAAGAAGGAGGAATCTACGGTTGAAGCAACTAAAAGTGTTGGAGAAAATCAACCGATCTGGTTAGACTCCTATTTAAAGGCAGAGATCGCTAAGCTAAAGTAAGTCTTCAACTAAGATAAGCATGTCTCAACGAATTTTGAACAGCCAGTAGCAGAGGTAAAGAGTACCAGAGATGATAGGCCTATTCTTCAGTGACCCTTTTTACAATAGGTTAATTGTTGTCATCAACCTTTTGTAATTTTGTAATTAATATGATTATATAAATACATAAATGGATTTTAGACTGTTTCATTACAGTTTCTATCTGGTGATGTTATAACTCTTGTTTTCTTTTATAAGAGTTTTTCTTGTAATCTTATATTTTCCAAGATTGACCCAAGGTCAGGTTACCATTAGGTGAGAATCAAAGAAGATGATACCAACAAGACAACCTTTTGAACAAGGTATGGCCATTATGAGTTTGTAGTGGTGCCATTTGCAATGACAAATGCACCAACTACATTTATTTGTATGATGAATGGAATGTTTAGAGATTACTTGGAATTTTTTTTTTCTGTCTTCTAGGATAATATTATTATCTACTCTAAGACAGAGGAGGACCATGAGCATCATTTGAATTTAGTACTATAAGTGTTCAAAGAGTACCAATTGTATTCCAAGTTGAGGAAGTGGACTTTCCATCAAAGACAAATCCATTATTTGGGCCACATTGTCTTAGAGGAGGGCATAAAAGTGGATCCTCAGAAGATTGAGGAAATCAAAGGACGGTCTAGACCAAAGAACATATCAGAGGTGAGATCATTTATGAGTCTAGTTGGTTACTATAATAGATTCATTGAAGGTTTTGTCAAAATTGCACATCCAATCACTTCACTGCAAAAGAAAGGAGTACAATTTGAATGGACTACCAAGTGTGACGAGAGTTTCCATCACTTGAAGGACTGATTAAATAGTGCACCTATTTTAAAGATTGTAGATACAAATGAGGATTTTTTTGTGTGCACAGATGCATGTAAAGAAGGACTTGGGGGAGTCCTTACCCAAAATGGGCATGCCATTTTCTATGAATCTAGGAAACTCAAAGAACATGGAATAAATTATGGTACCCAGGAATTGGAGATTTCAACTATTGTTCATATGCTGAAAATGTGGAGACATTATATTGTGGGCAAAAAATTCGATCCGAGCACAAACCATAGTGTTATAAAATACTTGTTAAAAAGCCAACACTAAATTATAGATATATTAGATGGCTAGAATTTCTCAGTGAATACGACTTTAACATCAAACATATAAAAGGGAAAAGAGAATAAAGTGGTTAATGCAATCAATAAAAGGGTGCATGAAATGAATGCTACAATAATTAGTATGTACAATTCAGATTAAAAGTAGAATTTTGGAAGTTATAGCATCAGACCAACATTATGTGCAAGTTAAGGAAGGCTTAAAACAAGGTAATTTACAACTAAAATTTAAATACTACATGCTAGAAGAGGATGTAATCCTCCTGTACAGGAACATAGTTTATGTTCTTACTTCTTAGGATTTGAGAAATTTAGTGCTGAAAGAGATGATTGATGTGCCATATGCTAGACATCTAGGGTACCAAAAACCTATTGTAGCTATAAGGGGTCAACAGTTTTTCCCTAGAATGAAAAAAGATATAGATAAGTATATAGTCAGATTCATGGAATTTCAGAAGGAAAAGGTTGAGCGCATACATCCAACATGATTGATATAGTTATTGCCCATTATTGAATGGAAATGGGAAGTAGTTACTATATATTTCATCATTAAACTACCTACAACAACAAGGAAATATTATTCCATCATGGTGATAAGTGGACAATATTACAAAGGTTGCACATTTAATTCTAGCCAATATGACTCATAAGGAAATTGACATGTAGAAATTTACATGAAGCAAATTGCCAAACTACATGGTGTGCCTAAGGAAATCATATTTGACATAGGTCCCAAGTTCATTTCCAATTTTAGAAAGGGTTGTTGAGAGGATTTGGGACAAATCTAAATTTCAGCATAGCTTATCATCCTAAGTCAAATGGGTAGATAGAGAGGATCAACCAAATAATTGAAGACATGATGAGAATGTATGCAATGGAAAATCCTTCTATGTGGGAAGACTATCTTCAATTTGTTGAGTTTGTTGATAATAATAGGTATCAAGAATCATTGAAAATTATCCTGTTTGAAGCCTTGTATGGAAGAAAATGCAACATGCTAGTGATTTGGGATAACCCAGTAGACAAAGCCATTATTGGGCCAGAGTTGCTCAAAGATATGGAAGAGTAGATGGTAAGGATAACGAAAAACTTAAAGACTCCACATGACATGCAAAAATGTTATGCAGATAAAGGTAGAATGCATGGGGAATTTCGAGTGGGTGAGCATGCGTTTCTAAAAGTAAAGGCTAAAAAGAGCTCAGTGAGATTGGGAAGCTACCCAAAGTTGGCAATGAGATATTATGGGTTATTTGAGATTCAAGAGAGAATTGGTACTACTGCATACATGATAGCATTACCTACATCCAAGTGTATTCATAATGTATTTCACGTGTCTTGTTGAAAAATTATGTTCTTGTTCCTATCCATGTAATTGATTGGACTGTGATCTAGGTGGAGAACGAGGGTGACTTTTAGGTCTAGCCAGTGCATATATAGGATAGGGAAGTGAAGGTGCTTAGGAATCAAACTATCAACCTAGTAAAGGTCCACTAGACCTACTACATTCAAATGGGTAGATAGAGAGGATCAACCAAATAATTGAAGACACGCTGAGAATGTATGCAATGTAAAATCCTTCCAGATGGGAATACTATCTTCAATTTGTTGAGTTTGTTGATAATAATGGGTATTGGGAATCATTGAAGATGATCTTATTTGAAGGCTTGTATGGAAGAAAATGCAACATGCTAGTGAGTTGGGATAACCCAGTAGAGAAAGCCATTATTGGGCCAGAGTTGCTCAAAGAGATGAAAGAGTAGATGGTAAGGATAAATAAAAACTTAAAGACTCCACATGATATGAAATTTTTTTATGCAGATAAAGGTAGAATGCTTGGGGAATTTTGAGTAGGTGAGAATGTGTTTCTAAAAGTAAAGGATAAAAAGAGCTCGGTGAGATTGGGAATCTACCCAAAGTTGGAAATGCGATATTATGTGTTGTTTGAGATTCAAGAGAGAATTGGTACTACCACATAAATGATATCATTACCTACATCCAACCATATTCATAATGTATTTTTCGTGTCTTGTTGAAAAATTATGTTCTTGTTCCTATCCATGTAATTGATTGGATTGTGATCTAGATGGAGCGTGAGGGTGACTTTTAGGTCTATCCAGTGCACATATTAGATAGAAAAGTGAAGGTGCTTAGGAATCAACTTATCAACCTAGTAAAGGTCCAATAGACCTACTACAATCCTGAAGATGCCACATGGGAGCATGAGGAGGCCATGTAGGACGATTACCCACAACTTTTTGCATATTTCAAGGAAATTTAATTGTACATTTATATATAAATGTTTAAGAATCCATTAGTGCAGTTGTATTTCCTTGAGCCACTACTTAGGGATTTATTTTCTAGCCAGTGTTGGAGCTCTGGAAGGGAACATGGATAACTTGAGGTACTGGAGAGCAAAGAAGGGGGTCCACTTCCTCGGGTTATACAGATCGAGGGGAATGAGAGTTTGTTGGTTGAAATTGTTGTAGGAATGAAAAAGTATTGAAAATTGTGATGCAAAATTCTCTCTCACACACACACACACACAACTGTATGGTGATGTGCACTGGGGATAGTGAAAAATATGGGGGAGGGGAATGAAACACCCCACTTTTTATTCATGAATTAGAAATGTATATTTGTATATGATGCATGACCAAGGGACAAGCGATGTAATATGTAAACATTGTGCATTGAAAGTAATAAAAATAAAATACATCATCGACTATAGACAACTAAGGATAGAATCATGAGGGGCTATGACTCCACAATAGATGGGGATAAGGTGGGGGGTTGAGGGATTTCCACTTTCCTATAATCCAAAGCCACCTTGTTGAATTAGTTTTGTGATTAACCATCTATTTATCCCTTCGACTTATCAAAAACCAATCATTGAATGTATGTAGGAGGTTGGTGGGAGAGTCAACTCACCTAGTTATTGAAGCATGGGCTAGGTAGACTCATGATGAGAATTGTATAATTGAATGCATGTAAGAGGTGGGTGAAAGAGACATCTCACCTAGTTATTACAACATGTCCTAAGTACAATAACTTTTGGGAACTGTGAGAGTCAAACATACATGAGAGAAAAAGAGAAGGGAAATTCGAGTAGAGGGGAGAGTTGATTTTTGAGGGAGAACAAGAAGAGAGGAAAAATATAGTTTGGTGCTAAAAAGAAGAGGAAACCATGCTATGTGTGTGAAAGCAACCAACTTGAGATAGGATTTACATTCAGAACTAGGTTGCCATGCATACGAGGAGCTCTTTTTGAGAAATTACCCAAGAACATGTGAGAATGCTACTACGTGATCACTCCTATTATAATTGGATTTCATAGAGCCCCCATCTAAGAGATTCATGGCTAGTTTGTGTTGGGGCCCTAGATGTTGGAAATATTATTGTCATTGATGTCAAAGACAGTGGAGACTACATATTTCCAAGACAAAGATTGCAAGATGGAGATTGTTGGAAATATTGGTTTTATATTTTTTATGCTTAATTTGGGTACCTTATATTTGAAGTTATTTTTACTCTAAATACCTAGATCAAATGAGAGAATAGGTTACATCGATGTAAGTCTTATTCCGATACCTTTCCGATGGTATATGACATTCCCTCTAACTCCTTAGGAATGGAGAGATACACATTTTTTTGTTAGACAACCAGTCTTTATAGGTTGGCCCAACCAATCTTTACAGTTCAGCCCTAAAAGTGAGCACACAACCACCATAAATATAGGACATGTGTGCACATTTGAAGATAATACAAGCAAGAATATCAATTCTAAGGTGTGCAGAAGAGATCTAAGGTGCGATAGAGAAGATGGAGAGTATTCTTGGGATCTAAAGGTGCAAGAGGAGTTTTCTTGGAGTTTTAAGGGTGCACTTTGAAGGACTTAGGTATATGATGCTATAAATTTCATTGTTTTGAGGTTGTGATGTTGTAGTATAGGATTATATTCTAGGAATGATGCTATGAGGTTCGCTAGGTATTGAAGGCTAAATCTGACTAGGGTTTGAATCTATGTCTAGGGTATGAAGCAAGGAGAGACATTAGAACAAAAAAGTTAAGGGTATGATTATGTTGTGAAATGTATGAAGTATGAATCATGCATGTTAAATCAGAAGTATTTTGTGTATGCATATCTTAGGTTGGTGCCTATACAGGTCTTACTGAGTTGGTTCTCAACTAAGGAGACTGGTGTCTCCAGTAGGTTGGTGCATGCACAATATCTTGTTGAGTTGCTACTCAGCTGAGGAGATTAGTGTCTCTGGTAGGTTGATTCCTACAAAAATTTCAATAGTAGGTTGGTTCCTATAGACATTTATAAAGATAATTTTTTGTGGTTTTCTCCCACAAGGGTTTCTACGTTAAACTCAATGTACTATGATCTAAGTTTACGTGCATTTATTTTTTTTAAGTTAATGATGGATTGATGAATGCTCTTTTAAAGTAAAAAGTATTTGACACTGATTCACCCCCCGTATCTCAGTATAAGCATAATTTCAACACTAGAGGGGATGAGGATTGTCTAAGGGACCATGGTGCAAATAAGTAAATCCTATCTCTTGGGTTGTGTGGACTAATAGGGAGGAGAGATGGGTGGTTTAAATTGTTGTAGAAGTTGTGTCACTGTGGATTTATTGGGTATTGGGATGTTTGAGTGGATAGTAGCCATCCATAGGCGCCATTCTTCTTGTGGACTCATAGCCCCAGCTCAGGGGTGACATGTTAATGAGAGAACTAGAGAAATATAGTCTATGGTTGGGTGCAATATTTTTCATCTGTAGCCAATTGTGTAAATATGTATAAAGACAAGTGTTTTGGTCATTTTGTTTATTTACAGTTTTAATGCTATGCTATAATGCCATGTTCATTTTTATTTTTGTGTGGTTAAATGCTTCTATTTCTGAGAAATAATTTGCATTTATAATTATAGTGGTTAATTTTAGTTGCATCAGTATATTTGTCATGCTACATGCATTCATTTTTAAATGGTATCAAGGTTATGTCAATTTGGTTTATTAATGGAAATTCCAATTATCTTGCATCATCAATAGAGCATAGAGGTTGTTGGGTATGTCACAATTGCTTAGATGTTTGTCTAATTCAATGAAAATTGAAATAATGTTAAAAATAAATTGGAATCTCTTAATGAATTGTGGAACACTTCACTCTTTAAAAATTAATGAGACGCAATTTTAAAAAGAAATCTTGAGGATGATGCTAACAACTTGTCTAACATAGAACCCCTTCAATCTTTTGATGATGATGAAGATCCATAACCCATATCTGAAACTATTTTTCATGTCTATGGACAAGCTCATCTAATAGATTACTTAGACAATAGAATTATACAAATTGCACAATCTAAAGGATTCGAGCCGTTGGGCATTTTTTAGGACGATTTTTCTAAAGAGATCAACTTTCTTACATTATTTTATGGACATAGTTGAGCCAATGATATTAAGGATCACTTCTCTTACCAAAAACTAACACAATGGGAGATTTTACATGCTACAACAAACTCTGCAACATACATTACAAAGATATTTTTTTCAAAACAATCTACATCCTTATACACCAAGTCTCAAGTTGTGCTTGGATTTCCATACACAAAGGAGAACTAAAAGGAAGGAAACTAGTTGCAAAATATTTAAAGTAATACAAAAAAAGTTGATTTAAATCCTTGATTCCATATCGATGCCTCGAAAGAATACACATTGTTGGGTATGTGTTATATTCTTTGCTGGGCATGTAGGGGGGCAAAACCCCCCAAGTGGGGGTTCGGGGGAAGCACCCCCGAGAAAAAAAATTCTGCCTCAGGAAATGTGTCACATATTTAGGTGGTTTTTCGGCCCATGGTTTCTTTTCCAATGGTTTTCTATTTCCGATTAAGGAATTAGGGTTGTTGACTAATCCAAGTCATTGGGTTATGGTTTTGGATGTCGTTGGCTCCTATATGTATATTTTATTGTAAACAATGTACCACTATGAATGAATATATAATATGCTGGTTTTCCCGGTTTGGGTTTCTAGGGGAAAAATCTTTGTGTAATGTTTGTATTTTCCATTGTATCTTTTATGTTCTTTTACTGAAAATATGTTTGTAGTAAATATTGTACAAGGTTAAAATCTACATTTGGTATCAGAGCTTTGTTGGCTTCATGGGGACGCCTTTGTGGTCAAGGGTTTGGATCGGGACTGTGATAATCCTTGTTACAGTGGGAGATCTATGGTATTGAGTTTTCAGGTGAAAAGAAATGGCAAGCAATTCGAAAATGGAGATCGAGAAGTTTAATGGGCAAAGCTTTGAGTTGAGGAAGATCAAGATGGAAGATCTGTTGGTGGACAGAGATCAGTGGATTGTGGTAGATCCAGGTACTGCACCTACATAAACTTCAAAAAATGACTGGAAAAAGTTGGATCGGAAGTCAAAGAGCACAATCCGACTGTGTCTCTCAGATTCAATATTATTGAATGTGTCAGAGGAAGCTACATCCAAGGATTTATAGGAAAAGTTGAGGAAGTTGTATCAGTCTAAGTCCCTAGTAAATAAAATATTCCTAAGAAAGAAACTGTATAACCCAAGGATGAGAGATGGAGACTCGGTGGTAGAGCATTTGAACACCTTCAATACCGTGGTAAGTCAGTTAGTATCTATTGACATTAAAATTTTAGATGAAGATAAATGTATCAGTTTACTGTGTTCTTTACTAGACTCCTGGGATAGTCTGGTTGTGGCCATAGGTAGTAATACAAATGCCTTGAAGTTTGATGAAGTAGTCTCATCCTTGTTATCGGAGGAGATGAGACGAAAGAATATGGAATGACAGAGCACATACACATTATTTGCAAGAGGATGTTCCCAGGAAAGAAATAGATCTAAGTTCTCAAGTGGGAGATCTAAGTCTAAGGGTGGATCTAAATATCTCAGAAAGTTTGTAAAGGTATGTTGGAGATGTGGAAAAGAAGGGCACTACATGAAGCAATGTAGATCCAAAGTTGAGAAAAAAAAGGGATCTGAAGAATCTCCTTCTACAGAAGAAAATACCTCCAAGGAAGAAGGAGAGGATGTGTACTTGGCTTATTCAAGCACACATGTAGATCATGAGGAATGGTTGGTTGACTTAGGTGCATCCTTTCATATGACTCCCCACAGGGAGTGGCTCTGTGAATATGAAAGGTATGATGGAGGTAATGTTTTCTTAGGTGATGATTCCACAACCAGAATCATAGGAAAAGGAAAATTCAAGTCGGGGCTCATACATGTAAGGATTAGAACACTTATTGGTGTTCTACACATCTTAGGTTTGGCTATAAATTTGATTTCTATAAGAAAAATGGACGATGCAGGGGTAAAAACAATATTTGAAGAGGAAAACTGTAGGATGGTTCGAGGAGAAATGGTGTTGTTGAAGGGAGTTCGGTTTGGAACTCTATATAAGCTGCAAGGAAGCACTATTAGTGATGGGTGTAATAGTTCCATTGTTCTTGATATTGGAGTTGAAGAAGAAATAACTCCTATATTCTATGGAGAAAAGGTTATGCTATGGCATCAAAGACTAGGGCATATCAGAGAGAAGGGTCTTCGACTACTACATGGTAAAGGTATGTCTAACTTCTCTCTGGATTTTGATTTATGTGAACATTGTCTATATGGGAAGCAGAATCAAGTAAGATTCCCCTCTGGTGAAATGAGGGTAGAAGGAATTTTACAGCTAATTCACAGTGATGTTTTTGGACCTGTGGCGGTCCCATCATTGGGAAAATATGTGTACTATGTCTCATTTATAGATGACTTATCAAGGAATACTTGGATATATTTCCTCAAAAAGAAATCCGAAGTCTTTGACAAGTTTAAAGAGTTTAAGGCTCTTGTTGAGAATCAAATAGAGAAAATAATTAAGGTGTTGAGGACAGATAATGGCGGAGAGTTATGCAGGAATGAATTTGAAGAATTATGTAAGAAGTGCGGTATAGCAAGGCAGAAGAATAATCCATATACACCTCAACAAAATGGAGTTGTAGAAAGGATGAATAGGACGCTAATGGAAAAATCAAGGTGCATGCTCAGTGGTGCTGGGTTACGGCAAGAATTCTGGGTAGAGGCAGTGGGTACTGCATGTTACCTGGTCAACAAATCACCCTCATCGGTGTTGGATGAAAATACTCCGCAAGAGGTATGGACTGGTAATGAACCTTCTCTCACACATCTCAAGGTATTTGGTTATGATTCATATGTTCATGTTCCAAGATAATAAGGCCGAAAAGTGCATCTTTATTGGATATAAAGATGGTATCAAAGGTTATAAGCTTTGGAACCCAGAAACTAAGACGGTAGCATATAGCCGAGATGTGGTATTTAGAGAAATGAAGGATGTTGTTAAACAAGAAGTCCTACCAAGTAAGGAAGAACCAGAGAAAATAGAGTTTGATTTAAAGGATGATGAGTCAGACTCTACAGAAGAACATGAATCACAAGAAGAAGATCCTCATACTCTAGTATTTAGGAGATCGGTTCGAGAAAGAAGGCTACCAGAAAGGTATACTCCATCTGATTTCTATTCAAATTTTGTTTTGTCTATTATTGATGATGATCCTAGAACTATCAGGGAAGTAGTGGATTCAGAGGATGAGAATCTCTGGAAAAGGGCCATGGATGAAGAAATAACATCTTTGGATAAGAATGAGGCTTGGGATCTAATGGAGTTGTCGACCGGAAGAAATCCCATTGGTGGCAAATAGGTATTTAAAAAGAAGTTGAATGCAAAAGGAAAAGTGAAGAAATACAAAGCTCGGTTAGTAGCAAATGGTTATTCCCAGGTTGAGGGAATTGATTTTGGAGAGATTTTTTCTCATGTTGCCAAGTTAACCTCTATAATATTTCTGTTATATGTTGTTGTTGCATTTGATTTTGAAGTAGAAAAAATGGATGTGAAGACAACATTCCTACATGGGGATCTGGAAGAAGAAATCTATATGAAGCAACCCAAAGGTTATGTTGTAAAGGGAAAGAAGGAGCTGGTATGCAAGCTGAAAAAGTCCCTGTATATTTAAAACAATCACCAAGGATGTGGTATAAAAAATTTGATACTTTTATGCTAGGATTTGGCTTCACAAGAAGCAAAGAGGATCATTGTGTGTATTTTAAACTAATTGGTGATGATTTGATTTATTTGGTCTTGTATGTGGATGACATGTTGCTAATATGAAACAACAAGGAGATTATCCAGGATGTGAAAACTCAGTTGTCCTCTAAATTTGACATGAAGGATATTGGTGCTTCAAATTTCATTTTGGGCATGGAAATTAAAAGAGATCGGAAAAAGAGGAAACTCTGGTTAAATCAGAGAAAATATGTCGAGACAATATTATAGAGGTTTAATATGTAGGAATGTAAACTGGTCAAGGTTCCTATTCCTGTTGATGTAAAGTTATCTACGGATCAGTTTCCAAAGAGAAAGGAAGAGGAGGAGGACATGTCTTGTGTTCCATATGCAAGTGCAGTTGGAAGTTTGATGTATGCAATGGTCTGTACTAAACTGGACATTGCACATGCAATGGGAGTTTTGAGCAGGTATATGTCAAAACTAGGGAAGGAGCATTGGACAACAGTAAAAAGGGTTTTCAGGTATTTTCATGGCACTGCTAGCCATGGATTGTGCTACCAAGGAAGACCGGGATTGAACAAAGTGGTGGATATACATGGCTTTGTGGATGCAGTCTGGGCTGGAGATCTAGATTGTAGGAGATCTACAAGTGGGTATGTGTTTAACCTGTTTGGAGGAGCAATAAGTTGGATGAGCAAAAGACAGGTTGTAGTGGCACTTTCAACTACAAAAGTTGAATACATTGCAGCCACTCATGCAAGTAAGGAAGCAATATGGTTACAAGGATTGTGTTCAGTTATTGGGTTGGTACAATGAGCTGTAAGGATAGATTGTGACAGTCAAAGTGCAATTTTTCTGGCGAAGAACCCAACTTATCATTCAAAGACAAAGCATATTGATATTCAATAACACTTTGTGAGAGACATGATTGAAAAAAATAAAGTATTGTTGATGAAGGTGGACACTTTGAATAATTTTGCAAATTCATTAACAAAACCTGTGAGCACTAAGAAGTTCTCTTGGTGTAGAGGATCCATGGGCATTGTTGCCCTGGATTGTTGACTATGTAACCATGTAACCCCATGTATGCAAATAAAACAACAAGTGGGAGAATGTTGAGTATGTGTTATATTCTTTGCAAGAGTAGTAGTGTCACATATTTAGGTGGTTTTTCGGCACATGGTTTCTTTTCCGATGGTTTTCTATTTCTGGTTAAGGAATTAGGGTTGTTGACTAATCCAAGTCATTGGGTTAGGGTCTTGGATGCCGCTTGCTCCTATATGTATATTGTATTGTAAACAATGTACCACTATGAATGAATATAGAATATGTTGGTTTTCTCGGTTTGGGTTTCCAGGGGAAAAATATTTGTGTAATGTTTGTATTTTTCATTGTATCTTTTTTTGTTCTTTTACTGAAAATCTGTTTGCAGTAAATATTGTACAAGGTTAAAATCCACACACATTTCAAAGACATTGTAGATTCATTGATTTGGAAGCATCTTGTCATTTGTAGCCACTACTATAAACATAAATTAATATTTTTCAAGAGTTTTCTATTGTCCATTAGTGAACTATTTGGAGAAGTGACAACCTACTTCTTCATTATTGAAGTCCAAAATAGAAGCGATGAACAAGAACATGGGCTACTTTGAATTTGAGGTGCATCAATTCATGGGCATGATTCTAATGATGAAATTGTATAATTCATTGATAGATACATATATTTTGATTTTACATTGCTTGATGAAGATCTTGTGAAGATTCAAACTCATTACCATACAAAAGCTTACAAGAAATATCAATGATGCAATTATAGATTTAATTTTCCACTCCCTCTGATGGAAAAAAAAACTACTATATTCTATCCATTATAGCACAATGACGACATTTGTAATGAAAAAAGGAAAATAACTATTTTCTCTTTTACAATCAAAGAGCTATCATAAAATCATGTCTTTCGGGGCCTTATTGTCTAACTTGAAATTACCTAGAGATGAATGCATTCTTATGTTGCATTTTTCTCTTTTATGGTTAATTCTAATTTAGAAGAGAGATCCATTAGGCATATAGATAAATGCATTTTCTAAAAAAGTTCCACAACTATGAAATGCAAATACAAATGCACATTTCATTTTAGATGCCTATATTGTAGCGACATACTACAACTTGTACATCACAAAGATGGATCTCATGATGACAAATGATTTTAAGAAATCTGAGAGGAATGCTTCTGCAACAATGATGGGAAAATTGAAACTATTCACAAGCTTGGAAATGCACTTCTTAACATGCAAAAAAAAAATGTCTAGTCGACAAGTTGTCCACATGGTCCTTTGTTTGCTTCTATATTCTAGCTCTAGGAAAAAAATATTCATTAACACAACTCCATTTTACAACAAAACAATTTTGTTTAAAAAAACCCACACTAATGCAAGAGGAACCTAATGATTGTAAAGACATTATGTATTCTTTTATTGTCAACAAGTACAATGCAAGACCTTATCAATTTGAGGATATCTACTTGGTAGAATATAATTGGTAGGATATCATGGTCAAAATGGAAAATCATTAAAAAAAAAACATAACATCCATCCATTATATGATCCATTTGGTACAATAAACACACAGGCCCAGATAAAATTTTTTAGCAGTCTTTGTTTTTGTTTTTAGTAGGATAATAATGACATGGACACAAGTAAGTCTTCATACATGTTTCCAACAAAAGAAATGATTGTATGGTTTGCGTACAGCTCTCCAATCATAAGGAAACAATTATCTCATGAACAAAGATAAACTCATTTGCATTTCAAAGATTTGGAAGAAAAAATGAGAAATTAAGTTGGGTCAAATTTTGAAGAGATATATAATAAATTTATCATTCATTTAAAAAAGTTTTGAAAAAACACATACTCGAACCTGTGTTCGAAATAAAATTCCATAACAAAACCATGAAAGTTGCGTTTTTTTGAGAGATTCTCCTGTAGAATCCGAATATGAAAATAACTCATAAATATGTAGAACTGTGAAGTTAAAAAACTCTCTATAAAACTTGTCCATTATAAATGATGTAATGCTCAACTAATGGAAGTTGGAAACAACTTTTTCTCTTTGATTTTGTCATTTTGTTGAAGAGAGTCGAGGATGAGCGAATCAGTATAGAATTCTCATGGCAAATGGAAGGAAAGCTTTTAGTGGGTGGGTGTTGTTGCATATGTATCGTAACAGAAACACGTGAGTTGAAGTTGCCTGAATGACAAATCGAGATTCCACCTATGGGCCGCAACATAAATCAAGGAAGTCTACTGTCAAAACCTCTATCAAAGGCGGCCTTCTAGATATAAATTATTGAAGGTGGTAGGTTGGGTTGGATTGAGTAGGGCCACATCCTTTCTTAATGACTTTCATGCCTATGATTACTTCCCCACACATATCACTGGAGACAATAGTATCTCCAATGTGCTGTGCCACTTTGTTAAATACTGTGTCTCCAATCTTTATAAGCTGCTCCTCAGTATTGTGTCTCTCAGACTTTTTAGAGAAAAGCTAACATCATCATTGCAATTGGTTAAATTTTAATTGATTTTTATTTTTAATATTTTAATTTACATTTACAGTTTTCATTTTTATAATTGTTTAATTATTTTTTAAAATTTTTGTATTTAATCACCAACCAACAAAATCAATGTAACTGAGTTACATTGTGCTAATGTACCTGTGTTTTGATAAATTGAAATTGTGTAAATAGTTGTACTGATTTTGGAATAATCTAAGTTAGTAGAGGAGACACTGCAATTTGAGTGGCCAACATGAAAAAAGTTTCATAATAATATCCTCTTTCTTTATATTTTAAGTTGTATTATATTAGGTTCTATTCCTTTTTATCCATAATCTCTTTAGATTCTAGAGGAATATGCACATACAAAGCATGGATATATTTATTCAACTATAGTGTTAGATTTTTAGCCCAGAAGACTTTGATTTGATTCTTCATTGTAGTGAAGAATATGTTTTAATGTGGAGAATATGTGGTGTGGTTCCAGCTGCAACAAATTCTTGTCATGCTTCCATTTATCACCATGTATGAAATAAACTAGTTGATGGATATATACAAATGGTTTTGTTAACAAATTGATGCAGGAGCATTAGCAACGTGTCAACAGCCAGCGCAACAGTGCACAAGGAGGGAGCAGATCCCAAGGAGAGAGAAGTGCCAACCTTCTCATTTTGAGTTAAATCTCGAAAATTTAATGTAATTAAATATTGTAAGGCTCGAGGAAGATAGAGCCATTGCATTGTGTAAGGATAAGTGTAAGTCGCCTCTAATGGCTGACAGGTAGATGGATCTAGATCCGATTCAAACTAGATGTAAATTAATTGTAATTTAATGTAAGTCGGTGGAGGAAGGCTTGAGAAGCCCCTCTTTTGTAAAAATCTCAATGTATTGAGATTAGATAGGCAATAGGCATTAAAAGAATTAGAGAAGGAGAGAAGCTCATGAGAAGAGCAAGAGAAGAGAGGATAGGAAAGAAGAACTGAGACTCTGTTGCAGTCCAGTCTTGTAAACATTATACAAAGCATTCAAATTTAATACAAAGGAAGATTTCCCTGCATATGAGTCTATGTGTATGTGTTCTTTGTTTCTGAATGTTTGTTTTCTGAATATTTACTGTATATGTTTATGAATTCCATGAGTGCAATTGTGTTCCCTTTGCAGGAATAGATAGACTTCTCTATATATGTGAATTTTTGGGTTGTTCTGGGCTCTCAAGGCTAGTGCAAGGAGTGCACACCAGAGTTATTGGAAAACTCTGAGAAGCCAACACAAGGAGTGCGCAAGAACTTAGTTTCGAGTTCAGGAAGAGCGTGTCAGGTGGGCACACCAGAACAGGTCATAATCTCAGAAGGGATAGTGCAAGGAGTTCACAGAGCGAGCGCAAGGAGTGCGCTTACACTCAGAGCAGTGTAAAATCTCAAGGGAAGGCTAGTGCAAGTGTGCACAGAGTAAGTGCAAGGAGTCCGCAGGTGAGTCTATGAAGTCCAAGACAAAGGAGGAAAGTGCAAGGAGTGCACGAAGCCAACACTTTGAAAAAGTGTTAATCAAGCTCAGGAGGAAGAGCACAGAGTGCCAGGAGGGCGCTGAGAGAACACTCTTATAGTGTTCACAAGTTCAGGAGGAAGAGCATGGGTTCCTGGAGGGAACAAGAGGTTACCTGAAAGAACAATGGGCTAAACCCTTTGAAGAAAAAGAACTCCAAGATCAAGAGAAAATGCAAGTGTGCATAGAGCTTATCCAAGGACTGCAGAAGGTGAAAACTTTATAAATCTATAGAATGCAGAGAAGCAAAATAAGTGCGCAGCTGACTTCTTTAAGTCACAAAGCTCAAGAGGGAAGCGCAAGGTGTGCACCAGAGGTCTGAGTCTTTTGACTAGACAAAGCTCAGGAGGTGCAATGGAAGCAAAGATCAAGGAGTGACCCTGCAGAGGAGAAAGAAAAGGCCAGGCCTTTGAAAATATGATAAATTCTCTTTATTGAAGGGAAGCGGAGCCGAGAAGCAAAAGAAGCCTCACATTTGTCGGATTGGTAGCCCTTCAGCGTGCAATGGAGGAGAGATCTCCTTGTTCAGAGAAGAGCGAACGAGATCAGTTTGGGAGAATAAAGAACCCCACACAATTGTTGGATCAAGGTAAGGAGCACAGATGTTAAACCCTCAAGTCCTTTGGACTTCGTTACTTCGATAGTTTTTAAGTTTTTGTTGAAAGGGAGGTAAAAGCCCCAAATCTCCGAAGTCCTGGAGTGAACCTATGCCATAGATCACTAGGAGGAGTGCCAGCTATTGGATTGCCTGTGTATAGATCTTGGTCATTGGATCAAACCCAGACGTAGGAGAAGCATCGTGGAGAAGATCAGATCCCAACCATTGGATCTGCACATAGGTGAGTGTGAGTTGTAGATCTCACAGAAGTTCAAAGATTCGACACTCCAGGATAATTTGGTCATTGTTGCGCAAAGGGAAGAATTCCCCGAAGCCCGTAGTCAATCCAGGTCATCCATTGATGGGTGAACGTGAAACTTGGATCTCCACTCTTCGAGAGTCTGACATTCAACAATTCAGGAGGCAGTGTGTATTAGAGTCTCAGAAATCTCAAAGCCCAGAGTTCCAAAGTGGATTCCAGTCATTGGTTGTTGGAGGACTGTGAGTCGTAGATCACTGGTTCAAAGGTATTGTGTGTAGGATTGGAGAAAAGTCACGAATCCTGGAGTCCCAGAGTTCTTCTCAGACATAGATTGCAGCAAAGAGGATGGAACGTCGATCCCATAACAGTTTGGGAGTTCGCCAATTCGACGTTCGGGGGAATTGACATGTTTTGTGGTTAAAACCACTGAAGCCCGAAGCAGTGTCGGAGTCCCAAAGCTCCGGAGAGTGCTCGTTCGGGAGTTTTCTAGTTCGACGTTCAGGTGATTTGCATCGTTGTGTTGACAAAACCTCAGAAGTCCGAAGTTCTAGAGCGTCGGAGTCCCGAAGCTCCAGATAAGCGCCTTTCAGCTTAAGTCCTTGGTCCTAGCCCTCAGTCACATGTGATTTTGGCTGAAGTTAAGGGGCTAGCACCCGAAAATTGATTTTAAGATAGAAGGGGGCTTAGAGAAGGAGCCCATGGGTTTCTGATTTGTACGAACCTGCATTTGGAGGAAATCCAAATGGGCCTGTGTACATTGGAGGGGATCCAACAGAGATTCGAGAAATGATTCAACTCCTTAGAAGAATGATCTTAGACCGGGAGGTCGCGCAAACCGCTAGGATGGGTGGGGGTTTGCATCATATGGTATCAAAGCCCAGATAAAGTTTTTTTATGATACCATCAAATAGTATCAGAGCTTAGAAAATATTTTGTATGATACCATAAAATGGTATTAGAGAATATTTTTGTTTGCAGACAACAGGAAAAGGAGGAGAAGGAAGAGTATTGATACTCTATGTGAAGAACTGTTTAAAGGTGTGCAACAGACAACACACTTGCCATAAGGGAAGGGAAAGGAGAAAATGGCTATTGAAGGACATAGACAATGTCCAACAGGATACCACAAATAGATGAGAAGAGAGGAGATGGATAAAGAGCTCAAGGAGACTCGAGAGGACCTCAACAGGTTGATGATAAAAATGCAGCGCAAGGAAGCTAGAGGTATGAGTGGCCCATGAAGAGGAAGGTGAAGTTCCATATCCAACAATTGATTTCCAGGAAGCAGAAGAAAATATTGAGGATGTGGATAAGGCAAGTGGAAAATCTCAGGAGAAGAAGATGGTTTACATCTTTGAACCAAAATATGGAGAAAACCTCAGTGAGGAGGAAGAGAGATCAACTGAAGATCTCATATATTTCCAGGAGGGAAATAAGAAGGGATCAGTTGAAGATCTCAAAGAATGTCAAGAGGACAGAAAGAAAAATTCAAGTTTTCGGGTGGGAAAAGAGGAGATGAGACTGTCTGAGAGTCTTAGGAACTCAGAGAAGAGTTCAGATCAGCAAGGAGTGCTGACAGAAAAGGACAAGGAGATGAGATTTTCTGAGAGTCTCAAGAACTCAGAGGAGAGTTTATATCAGCAAGGATTTCTTACTAGAGAGGAGAAGGATCAAAGGTGCATTATTATCATTGGGAGAGTAATCATATTCCAGCCAAGAAGCCCAACAGAGGCCAATGCATGTGTTATGCATGAGGAGGTGATGTAGGAGGCATCTAGAGAAGAGGCCATTGTGTCAAATGTTTTTAAAAATGATGGTTTATGTGTAACTGCAGATGAAGAAGAAGAATTATAGCCAGCAGAGACTATCATGCAGGAGGAGCATTCAAATGCAATGTTCACTTAGTGGGAGACAAAGTTGAGGTTACTGGAGGATTGGTTAGACAATAAAGAATCAGAGGAAGACTACCAGAAGGAGACAGTCATGCATAAAAGAGAATAATTCCAGCATGAGGAGCAGCTGGATGAAGCTGGACTTACACCAACCCAAGGAGAGGACAGAGAGATAAAGAAACTGGCAGAAAGAGAACTGTCAGATGAGATGTTTGAGCAACAACTTAGTAACATTGTTGCATAATTGGAGTATGCAGTGGAGTGGCAAGCCAATGCCATAGGTAATGAATTTAGCATGGGAGATCATGATGATATACCCTTTTATCTGTGTGAAGAAGTGGAATCCCTGGGAGAAGGAGAAATAGCCCAGAGGACAAGTTGGATGAGGAGATTCAGGAAATAAGGAGGCTAATGTTGAAGTCAGCAAGGGAGATAGTCAACAACAGGTGGAGGTTGACAAGAGGAGATTGCAATGGCAAGATAAATGCATCCCTACAACAAAAAATCTGGAAACCTGGAGAAAATCTTGCAACAACATCAGGACAACAACAATAGAAATGAAAAGGAGCAGATGGGTAGCTCGAACATGGAGTTTGGGATCCAGGATGATCGCAATGGTAGAAACAGAGGGGCCATGAGAAGGATCTCATGATTTTGTCAGCAGATTAGTATGATGCAGGAGCATCAACAACCAGTGCAACAATGCACAAGGAGGGAGCAGATCCCGAGGAGAGAGAAGTGCCAACCTTCTCATTTTGAGTTAAATCTCAAAAATTTAATGTAATTAAATATTATAAGGCTCGAGGAAGAGAGAGCCATTGCATTTTGTAAGGATAAGTGTAAGTCTCCTTTAATGGCTCGAAGGTAGATGGATCTAGATCCGATTCAGACTAAATGTAAATTAATTGTAATTTAATGTAAGTAGGTAGAGGAAAGCTCAAGAAGCCCCTCTTTTGTAAAAATCTCAATGTATTGCGATTATATAGGAAATAGGCATTAGAAGAATTAGATAAGGAGAGAAGATCATGAGAAGAGCAAGAGAAGAGAGGAGAGGAAAGAAGAACTGAGACTCTGTTGCAGTCAAGTCTTGCAAACATTGTACAAAACATTCAAATTTAATACAAAGGAAGATTTCCCTCCATATGAGTCTCTGTGTGTGTTCTTTGTTTCTGAGTGTTTATTTTCTAAATATTTATTGTATATGTTTATGAATTCCATGAGTGCAATTTTGTTCCCTTTTCATGAATAGATATACTTCTTTATTTGTGTGAATTTTTGGGTTGTTCTAGGCTCTCAAGGCTAGTGCAAGGGGTGCACACCAGAGTTATTGGAAAAATATGAGAAGCCAATGCAAGGAGTGTGCAAGAACTCAGTTTTGAGTTCAGGAAGAGCGTGTTAGGTGGGCACACCAAAACAGGTCATAAGCTCAGAAGGGATAGTGCAAGGAGTTCACAGAGCAAGCACAAGGAGTGCACCTACACTCAGAGTGGTGTAAAATCTCAAGGGAAGGCTAGTGCAAGTGTGCACAGAGTAAGCGCAAGGAGTGTGCATGTGAGTCTTTGAAGTCCAAGACAAAGGAGGCAAGTGCAAAGAGTGCACAAAGCCAACACTTTGAAAAAATGATGATCAAGCTTAGGAGGAATAACACAAAGTGTCAGGAGGGCACTGAGAGAACACTCTGACAATGTTCAAAAGTTCATGAGGAAGAGAACAGGTGCCTGGAGGGCACAAGAAGTTACATGAAAGAACAAAGGGTCAAACCCTTTGAAGCAGAAGAACTCCAAGCTCAGGAGAGACATCGCAAGTGTGCACATAGATTATGCAAGGAGTGCAAAAGGAGAGAACTTTATAAAGTTCTAGACTGCATAGAAGCACAAGAAGTGTGCATGTGACTTCTTTAAGTCACAAAGCTCAGGACGGAAGCGCAAGGTGTGTGCCAGAGGTCCGATTCTTTTGGTTGGACAAAGCTTAGAAAGTGCAGCGCAAATAGAGGTCAGGGAGTGACCCTACAGAGGAGAAAGAAAAGGACATGCCTTTGAAAAGCTGAGAAATTCCCTTTATTGAAGGGAAGGGGAGCCGAGAAGCAAAAGAAGCCTCATAGTCATCAGATTGGTATCCCTTCGGCATGCAGTAGAGGAGAGATCTCTTTGTTCAAAGAAGAGTGGATAGATTAGTTCGGGAGAAGACAGAACCCTAGATAGTCATTGGATCAAGGTGAGGAGCATGACTGTTAAACCCTTAAGTCCTTCGGACTTCGCTGCTTCGACAGTTCTTAAGTTTTTGTTGAAAGGGAGGCAAAAACCCCGAAGCTCCGAAATTACAGAGTGAATCTACATCGTAGATCACTAGGAGGAGTGTCAGCCATTGGATTGGCTATGTATAGATCTAGGTCATTGGATCAAACCCAGATGTAGGAGAAGCATCGTGGAGAAGATCGGATCCCATCCATTGAATCTGCGTGCAGGTGAGCGTGAGCCCTAGATCTCATGTCAGTTCAGAGATTCGACACTTTGGGAGAAGTTTTTCGTTGTTGCGCAAAGGGAAGAATTCCCCAAATCCTTGAAGCCCGGAGTCAATCCAGGTCATCTGTTGATGGGTGAACGTGAAACTTGGATCTCCACTCTTCGGGAGTCCAACATTCGACAATTCAGGAGGCAATGTGTATTGGAGTCTGATAACTTCTAAAGCCCGTAGTTTCGAAGTGGATCCCAGTCATTGGATGTTGGAGGAGTGTGAGTCGTAGATCACTGGTTCGGAGGTATTGTGCATAGGAGTGGAGAAAATTCTTGAAACTCAGAGTCCTGGAGTTCTTCTTAGTCATAGATTGCGGCAAAGAGCATGGACCGTTGAACCTAGAGCTCTTCGGGAGTTCGCTAGTTCAACATTCGGGGGAATTGGAGTGTTGTGTGGTTAAAACCTTTGAAGCCCGAATCTTTGGAGAGTCGGAGTCGCGAAGCTCCGGAGAGCGCCCGTTCGAGAGTTCACCAGTTTGATGTTCAAGTGATTTGCGTCGTTGTGTTGACAAAACCTCTGAAATCCAAAGTTCTGAAGAGACGTAGTCTTGAAGCTTCAGATAGGTGCCTTTCAGCTTAATCCCTTGGTCACATGCGATTTTGGCTGAAGTTAAGGGGCTAGCGCTCAAAAATTGATTTTAAGATAGAAGGGGACTTAGAGAAGGAGCCTGCAGGTTTTTGATTTGTACAGACCTACATTTGGAGGAAAGCCAAAGGACCTGTGTACAATTGACTTCATCAAACAGGGACCTTAGAGCTGATTCAACTCCCCAGAAGAACGATCCTAGATCGGGAGGTCACGCGAACCCCTAGGAGGGGTGGGGGTTTGCATCACAAATTCTTTTAGATGAAAGATTAAAATTTGGATAAAATATCTATGGATGTGAGAACGAGAAGGGCATAATGTTTTATATTTTTTTTCTATGAGGATCGGACTTCTATAATAGAGACACAATCTTCCTCAAACTTAAACTTAGTGGACGTCAATATCAATGTCCTCACATGTAATTGGGCAATGTCCCCACTCCCTAATGCATTATTGTTGCAAGAGTAGGAAAGGATAAAAGAGTGATGGAGGAATTTTAGGCTAAAGACATGGGGCATAGACTTGAATTTTGTTCTTTATTACTAATAGAAAAATTAGCATTTGATAAGGTATTTGCCCAAACTAGAGCTAAAGGATTTTTGTTGCTTAGTAATCCTAGGAATATTCCTTCTAGGGCATACACTCTGACATCATTGCAATGTTGATTGCACTAAGATAGAGATGCCCCTTAATTTTAATACACACTTTTTCTGCATAATACAATAAGTATTATTTCAAAAATATAAGTGTTCTAAATACTAGAGAGAAAAATGAGACTAAATAATAAAAGATAATTTTGAGGTAGAGAAACACTATGCTTTGCAAAACAACCCAAAGGAATTCAACAATAGCCCAAGACTACTAATTAGACATCACCTATAATGCTTTGTTTATGATCCAAGGAATTATGATGGCTACTTTGGGATAATAAATATAGGTTCATTAAAAGTCCAATGCCATGCATTATCCACTGATAATGAATATTAGATTAGGATTTTTACTTTACAGTTTATACCACTATGTATTAGGTCATTTGGTCGAGTGTCCATAGTCTTTGTCACAAGTATAAAATGATCATTACAATTAAACATAGTAACAATATAAAAGTTTTGGAAAAATGGATTAACATTGATATATTGCAAACATTTCAATGTGAAAAGATAAATTGATATAACAAAACAAATAAGAAAATCTATAATAAAACGATGCACAATTTTTTTTTTGTCTTCAATATATTGCAAGGAGTAGACAACCATATAAATTGATGAAAAGGTGTGTGTGTGTGTGTGTGTGTGTGTGTGTGTGTGTGTGTGTTGTAAAACCTGAAATATAATGGAGGACATCTACAATAACTCATTTGGAAGAAAATTTCATGGTTAAGGTACTCAACTCACTACCTGCACTAATAGAGACATATACCTTATATTTTGCTTGAAAAATAACATACCAATTTAAAAAAAAATCAAATTTCACCTAGTTATTCACAATTTCTATAAATAAAAATTATGTATTCAGAAAGCTAATTCAGTTTCCTATATTTCATATTTTTACACCATATTCAAATTCATTGTAAAAGTACTTTGAATAATCCCTCCAAGTTAATAAATTGTTTTTTTTTTCTAATATCAATTGGTTTATATTAGCCATTATGATGTTAATCCAACTCATGTTTGATTGACGAGTTGACTTTATCATACTCGCGAAGTGGAGTCCATGTATATTTGGTGAAGGATCTATACCAATAGTAAAATGAGTGATAAGTATCCCAACTTATTCTAGTTGGTTAAAAAAAAAAAAGAATGAAGAGAGAACCCATGAAAGGGGTGATGTGTTTTAGAGAGAATGCTTATGAAAAGCGGGTATCCCTTTTGAAGGATAGCACTTTAGCCCATAAATTTACAGGTAGTAGAGACCGCATTGGAGTGTCAAGGATTATTATGTGCAAGTTCTTTGAAGGAGAGGTGAGTTGTCTAAATAAGAGCTCACATCTTGAAATGCATTAAACTGTCTCGCAACTACTTGCTCACTAAGAAGGATATATATATATATATTATCTTCTCTACAAATAATCTTTATTTAAAAAAAAAAAAAAAAGGATAAGGTTGAGGTGTAAGAAGAGAACTTGCAAGGAATGAAGGCATTAAAGACAAGTAATGGTAGAGTGTGGAATGAACCCTTAGTAATTTATTCTTGGTATAGAAATGTTCACTAACTCACGTATCAAAATGGTCTTCTTTATGTATAGGCACATCAGTAAAAATTAACTATGGATAGAAAGCATGATTTTCTCAACTATGATGAAGATAATCCTACTCAACTATTAACTTGGTCGAGATCTAAATTATATAACTTAAGAGGAAAGCGATATTGAGGACAATGACTAAACAAACCATAAAGTGACAACATCACATGACAATCAATTAGCATTATCTTAGTCTATATTCCTAAACATGATTCAAACTTTTGTGTGCCAATCTCATGAGTGATGGCATATGTATTTTCAAACTAGAGTAATAATCAAAGTCAATCATGATTGTTTATAATTATCAAGGTATCCACGGTGGGATTGTATATATGACGTGATGAAATATATATTGAATATATATGAATAAATCTACAAGAGAAACATGTACTTTCATTAATTTAATTACCAATGGTAATAAAATAGAGTCAAGACATAGTGAAGTGCCTACTAAATAGGTGTAGTTACAATCAATATATTAATAGTCTCGACATGTTTTAATCAAGTCATTGTCCAACGAGACCAATATAACACAAGGTTTGCTATCAAGAAAGATAAATAGAAGTTGTGTCATAAATTCTACTCATTTTGTGAACGAACATAACTTCGGGACAAAATTTCTTAAAGGGTGGGTATATGTAATGCCCCATATTTTGGTCTTAGGCAATTATAACTTCGTTTTTTCTCATTATAGTAATTCATTGCTTAGTAACTATTTGGACTCTATGAAACTGATATAGACATGTGAAAGGTGTACGTCTAGACTTATTTGTGAGTTGCACAATATTATATTTTGTTGTTATATGTTTGTGACGATGATGATTATGTGATTTGGTTAAACATGTAAATTTAAATGTGGAATTTTGGGACATAGATACCAGTTTAAGTTATGTTGTGAATGCGTAAGATATGAAAGGCATGATAAAAATAAACATATATTTCTTAATTGAACGTCAATACAAATATGGATTCTTATATGAAATTATGACGTATATACATGGATATGAGTATTGGTGAACTAAGTTGCAAATTGACAAGTTATGTAATGACCAAATGACTGTAGTGTTGACGTAATTTGGATGCCGTAGACATCCAAAAGATAGTTTATGTTATAAGTTATACTTATGATTTAATTTGTGGTTTCAAATATTGCTATGATCTGTGGTAAGTGTGGTTTTGACAAGACACGCAACTTTCCCGGAGTGGTTGTTTGATGACATGACTCTAAGAATAGTAGTTGCATAGTATGGCTTGATGTAGGGTGTTGACCCTAGTTCTATGAGGATGGGCGGAGGTATTTCCCACCGTTTATCCTTCAAAACCTAGAGTCGTGGGAGGGTTGTGTGAAGTCACGCTCCCCTAGACATGTGATGTCGACTGCTAGTTGCCTGTTGGGGAATCTTGGTCGAGATGTATGACACTTCCGCTTATGGGTTCTATCTGGAGTTAGGTCAATATAGTTGACGCTCCATCTTAGTCCAACAAAGGAAAGGATAGGATGGAAGATGGAAGTAGGTTAGGAAGGAATGATGCTTCGATGTTAGTTGATAATACTAATTGGGGATTAGAGATGCCACTATTGTTTACTCACTTGGTTCCTACCATGTTTAAAACCCTCTTTGATTTTCTATTGATATTTTAAGTATGACAATGAATTGGTATAATTTAGTTCGTTAAGATTATTAAATGATGCATTACTTGATCTGTAGTCCTACATGTCTTGGTGATCATATAGGAACTATGCACTAGAGGCAATGATTGTTTATCGTTAGTACATACATGAGATATGTGTTCGCTAGCTACGCAGACATACCCTACCCATATACACTAGTATAAGTAATTAATGTATTAATTATTAAAGTAAATTATTAACTATTTAATTGAATGTTTATTGAATATGTAAATTATATTGCATACAAAATATCTAGAAGCATTAAATACCTTCTTGACTTTGATAGATGGTGGGTATGATGAATTAAATGAGCATGGTGAGGTGTTATGTACATTTTGGAGAAAATTGTCAAATTACATTTATTAGCTAGTATAAGAAGAAAGACTTTTCATTTTATTTATTGTTGTTTAATGCAAGTCATTTATATTTAGTTTTATTTAATATTTTCTCAAAATATCTAGATAAGGGAGGTTGATGGATAATAATGAGGGTGGTTGAGGAGACTTGGGGAAGGGTGTATGGAAACTTGATAAATAGGGAGGAGAAGTGGTGAGGAAGGGAGGATGGTGAGGTTTGAGCATGATGAGAGGTTGTGAAATTCTTGGAAAATATAATTCTTGTGATAGTTTTCTTTGAGCATTTGTGTTTTGTTGTTCTTGGAGTCACGAGCATGGAGGGCCAAGAAACTAAAAGGTTTCTTGGCGCTAGGAAGCCGGGTAGGCTCCTAGTTGGCAGGGAGGATTCCGTTGTTTCACTCTGGAAAAGTGGAAAAAGAATGCTTGGAAGCGCCTAGGACTACATTACAATGGATGAGCTTTGACAAACTAAGGAAGAGGTATTTTTAAGTGGTATTTGTTATTGATATTTTGTATATAATTTTGTTTTAAGTTGCAAATCTTAGAGTTAACCTATTACTTATTTCATCATGCTATTTAGATTTATCATTGAGCAAATGTAGAAGAATTGTGTAAAGGAAATGAAATGATGTTAAAATAAAGTTGTTATTGTGTATGTATTTAATAAATGATTAATTGCTTAGCATCCTGTAGATGGGTGGTACAGTACCTTCCAAGAGTTAAATTTGTATGTATTCCATAGTTAAAAGCTACATGAATTTAATTAGTTAGTAATTTTATTTTATTTTATGAGTATTCTAAACGGTAATGTTATCTGGCGGTGAACCTCACAGGTTTGGGAACCTCCATTTTTATGAATACTTCTCTATATCTCTATTTTTGAGGTTATTTTTATATAGGGGACACAAATTTATTGTCCATGAAACTATAGACACAGATAGAGATAGAGTTGGCTATGTACATGCCAAATATATAATTTAAAAAAAAATAATAATATTGTTTACTATTTTTAATATATTTTTGTTTTGTTTTAATCGAAATTGCATACCTCTTTTATTTCTCCTATAACTTTTGATCATTTTAACCATTTTTAAACTAAGTTAGACACCCCACTTGAAGAGACCAATATCTACAATCTAAAAAAACAATTGTTTGATAACATTAAGACCTAGGTAGCTTGCTTTGTAGTTTCAAAGATATATTGGCTTTCATAATTAAAAAAAAATACAAATTTTATATTATAAATTTTTAAAAAATACACCATAGTGCAACAATGGGTTCTCTACAATTATACATATTTTTTTTTTTAAATTCATGATTAAAGTACTCAACTCAACACCTGCACTACTGAGACATATACCTTATATTTTGCTTGAAAATAACATACCACTCTTAGAAAAAAAATTCAAATTTCACTTAGTTATTCACAATTTCTATAAATAAAAATTATATATTCGGAAAGCTAATTCAATTTCCTACATTTCATCTTTTTACACCATATTCAAATTCATTGTAAAAGTACTTTGAATAATCCCTCCAAATTAATAAATTGTTTTTTTCTATGTTTGCTTTTAATTTCTTACATTTCATGTTTTTACACCATATTCAAATTCATTAAAAAAATACCTTGAATAATCCCTCAAAGTTACCATATTGTTGTTTTTTTATGTTTTCATTGCCACTAAAAGTCATGAGAGACCATCATTAACTTGCACCCACCCACATATGACTTATAACCTTCTAAATGACAACATACCATGGGTGGATGGTTTCAATGATTCAGCTAACCCTTGGGGTTTGTGGTATTGGAATCTTGTAACAACTATAAGGAAAATAAATTTGCAAGTGGATCAATTCAATCTAGTTAACAACTACAAATGGCATCACAAAATTAGTTAGAATTTATGCATTCTAAGACCTAAGCTTATCTCAATTGCAGATTCAGGCATCCAATGGGTATGGAGCAAAGTCAATTGTTAACATTTTTTTATTGACAAAGTAAAGTTCCTCTAACAAGTTTTTTTTTCAAAATCCCAATAATTTGAACATATTAAAATGGACAATATAAATGACTTATTAATTGAACAATTCAACTTTTTGGACATGTACATTTTTTTTATTGACAAGGTAAAGTTCCTATAACACGTCTTTTTTTTCCAATGATTTAAATGTTTTAAAATGGAAAAAATCCTTTAAGACACAGAATTCCATGAACAAAATTCCATCAATAAAATAGAACTATAGCTTTTGACAAAACTTCCATTAAACTATCAAGTTTAATAAGAATTTTCATTTAAAAAAATAAATTTCTAAATCTCTTCATTTATCAACTTACCCCATAAAGATTTCCCTTCAACCTCACTGCATGAGGATAACTTTCACTCAACTGAGCTCACATTCAATTCCTTTGTCCATTTACCATTATAGTGGATTGTGTGGTGTCCATTTGGCTTAAAAGATTATGTGTGCTTTGTAAAAAACTTGAATTATTGTTTCACCTGCCTCTGTCTTGTTTTTTGTTGCTACAGTTATCCCGGTGGAAGCTTGGGAACATAAGACACTTGGAAATAATGGAAAAAGTGCTAGTTGTAAGCGCCAGTAATAAGTGCCAGTTGTAAGCGCCAGTTAAAAGAGTCAGTTCTTAGTTAAGAGTCAGTTGTCTAGTTGTCTTTTGGTTTGCATGTAGCCGACTCGGGAGAGTCTTTTCCTATATAAAGATGTAATCCGTCTTCATTGAATGATAAGAAGTGAGCGTAGCCTCACCGTGTTGTTTTTCTCTCGTATATTTTATCTTGGTATCAGAGCCATGATGAGAAGGTGCAAAAATCCTTGAAGTTCGCAGGTCCCTCCTCTGGTAGGGTGCGGGGGAATACTACTCAGACCTTCACGCACAGAGCGACGAAAAAATTCCCGCAGGCGGACCATTCGAAGGGTGCGAATGCCTCGCAGTCGGAGAACAGGCGACGTGCAAACACACTGCAGCCGGAGTACACGAGACGTGCGAACACATCGCAGCCAAATAAAACGTGAGGTGCGAGAAGTAAGTCGTGAGTTTAAGCGGATTGCATGCGTGGTTATTAAGTGGATACGCTCAAGTTTGCATGCGTGGTTATCAAGTTTGCATGCATGTTTTTTTATTAAGTGGATACGAGCGTGGAGGTAGTTTGTGGATTTTGAAGCGTGAGCGTGGAGTTTGCATGCGTGAATACATGAGCGTTTGCTTTGGAAAATCCATGAGCATTTGCTTTGGTGGATTAATTTAGTGGAGTTTGAATGTTTAATGCATGCGTGGATAAATGTTGAAAACGTGGTGTTTATTTTTTTAAAGTGAAGTTATAAAGTTTATTCACTTTTTTTTATTATTATTAAAAGTGAATGTATATGGAGGATTGAAGTGAGGAAGTTTATTAAAGTGGATTTTTTTTTAAGTGGATTTTTTTAAGAAAGGTGGATATTGGAGTTTATTACTTTAAAGTGATTTTTTATTCATAGTGGGAGTTATAAGTCTTTTTTAAAAAGTGGATATTTTGGATATTAAGATGCATGCATGATATAAGCTGAGAACAGAGAGAGATTGAGTCGGATCGGTGGTAACTGAAGGCAGAGTGACAAAACGTTGCATATCCTTGGTGATTTTCTTGCAGAGACTAAATTATAGCGATGGCGAATCCGCTAGCAGAGACCTACCTCAATGAAGCCAACAAGTTAGATGGCTCAAACTTCATTCACTGGAAATTTAAGATGCAGACGCTCATGGAGGGCTATGGTGTCTGGAACATTGTGAATGGAACCGAACTGAAACCTATTGCGGCTGCAGGTGCGACAGCAGTGGTAGGAGGTGCGACAGTGGCGGTAGGAGGTGCGACAGCGGTGGTAGGAGATGCGACAGCAGCACAGATCCAAGCCTTGGAGAAGCGCGAAAACAAGGCAAAGGTATTGTTGCGCATGTCCATTAAAGATAGCATAATTCCACATATTAGAGACGCTACAACTTATGCTGCAACATGGACAGCTCTTAAAGCATTGTATGAAACTAGCAACACAAATCGCATTTTATTCCTGAAAACTAAATTGCTAGGCATTAAGATGGATGGAAATGAATCTGTTAGTTCATTTTTGGGTTGCATTAAAGAGGTGAAAGACAAGCTAGTAAATATAGGCGAAAATGTTTCCAATACTGATCTAGTGACTATTACCTTAAATGGTATGCTAGAAGACTATCACATGTTCATAACACGTCTTGCAGCAAGGGAGAAACCTCCTACATTTGAAGAACTGGCAGGTATTTCGCTGCAAGAGGAAGAGAGGTGTGGGAATCTTAAGCCTCAAAGTAAAGATTTGGCATTGTGTTCAAATAATAGATCTGCGCGAGGGAGATCAGGAGTAAGAGGTAGAGGAGGCAGTTCATGGCAGAGAGGCGGTTCATGGCAAAGAGGTAGTTCATCGCAGAAAAAACAATCTCCAAATCAAGGTATGCAATCTGATAGAAATGAGTCAAAGAGTTGTTTTTATTGTGGTCGACCTAGACATATGGTTAAAGACTGTCATAAGAAGAAAAGTGATGAGGCTAGGAATAAACCTAGAACACATTCAGGTCATTATGCAGAAAAATCTTCAAATCAAGATCACAGATTATTTATTGCTAGTGATGATATTGATGAACCACCGAATTTTGACTCACGAGATCTTAGGTTGTTTGTGTCTAACACTGCTTTATCTGCTGAAATGGATGATTCTGATGCCTGGTTTGTGGATTCTGGAGCATCATTACATATGACTTGTAATAAAAATTGGTATGCTAATTTCAAAGAAACTCAGAATGGTGCCAGCATATATCTTGGAGATAACCATGCTCATCAGATCAAGGGATATGGAGACATTCCTGTGACATTGCCGAATGGTACTGTTCCTCACATTCGCAATGTGGTGTATGTGCCAGGAATAAAGAAAAATTTGATCTCTGTGTCCACCATTACAGATCAGAACTTGAAGGTTGAATTCTTCAAGAATTATTGCATAGTAAAGGATCTGTTGGACCACTTCCGAACTATTGCAACGGGAGTCAGAGTGGGAGGTCTATACAAACTTGATGTTACCAGCAAAGAACATCATGCACTAACTTCTGCCACTATGCCAACAGAGATTCTTTGGCATCAAAGGTATGGACACATCAATCATCCTGATTTATTGTTATTACAGAAAAAAAATATGGT
>ML780763.1:675158-700705 GCA_009831015.1 Picea engelmannii
CGGCTTAGGAGTTATAATACATCCCCCATATAGTACTAGAGAAGCCTCAAAACCTTCAGATGCACAAGGAGACAATGAACTTAGTTATCCATAAAGTGACTTCAATCTTATGCATTTCTCGTTACATACGCAAGGTGCCCTCTTTCTCTGTAACACCTCCATTGGATTTCTTCCTCACAGTAAGCTTAAGCTAATGAAATATTATATATAATGTGCCCCCTATCTCCAATGCCACTTTATTCTTGATAGCATTTGCCTTATATTTTTCTTCAAAGTTGACCATGTTTTCCTTCTTATTTATCCTATGCACTATTCCCAAATTTTATAGGTTTGTAATGTTGGTTCTATTTATAATCCTAACAACAATATCTATATTTTAACAGGTAGGTTTTGTTGAGTTTTTTTTTGTTTTTTCCAATTAAGAAAATGGATTTTTCTATCTGGAAACTTCTTCCTCTAATGTAATCCTAATAGATGGATCATTTTGCTGATAATATTATCTGGTTCAAATTTTTTAAGAAACTATAGAGAAACATCTGGTTGGGATATTGGAATTCTTATGATTCGTAGAAGAAAATAGTTTCATTCTCAAATAATACTTTTAGAGTGATTGGAAAATGTGATAAGACCGGTGCATTAGTTTTTTTATCATCTTCTCAAATCATATCATTCTATAATGGTCAACGATTTAAATCATATCATAGCAGGACGTAGGAACTAATGGCAGAATGTGTTTTAGTTATGTATTAAAATAAGATTTTTGAGGACTTATTTTGAATTTTAGTTGACCTTTGAACTCACATTTTGATTTACTTCATATTTTGTTTATGTTAATGTCAACAAGTATGGGATAGTTTCATCATGGATGTAATACCGCTAGGTCGAACCCCAATTATAAATGTGAATATAAATTTACATATAGGCTAGTGAGATAAGATATTTTGGGCTAGAGTGCCCTTATATATGTGTTTTGAGGCCAGAGTGCCTATGAATTTAAGGCTAGAGAGATGGATGCTAAAAGGTCAATGAGTCTATCCTTGTAATACATAATCACACTTGATGATATTAATAATGTACATCACTACTGTAGACCAACCAGAAAAAAGCGATGGGCAGAAAAACTCCACTAAAAAGGGAAAGAGGGCTAAGACTCTAGGAGGAGGGGCTAATCCAATGGGGCTTAAGACAAGGAAAAAATTATTATAATGTTTCCTAAAGTTTAAGTTGTCGAATATGATTTTTATCCTAAGTTCCTAAGAGTAAGGAATGAGTCACCAAGTGGAGCTCATGAAGTTCCTAGCTTGACAAATGTCAAGTTAAGGGCATACAAATATATTGTTGAGTGCTTAGTGTAATTCTCATCTTTCCCATTCATTTCATACCATCATCCTCTCATGTTCACTTTCCCATCTACCTTCCATACATGTACTTTGGAGTTGTTTTGAGGAGTGGCCTGATTAATTGAGTTGAAGAGGTGAGTTGTCAGGCCCTTGTGTTGTTGAAGAGGTGGGTTGTCAGGCCCGTGAACCGTTGAAGAGGAAGGTTGTTAGGATCATAAGAATTTCTCTATAGGTAAGATAATTGTTGGGAATTGATTTCTCAAGGTGTTAAGTTGTAGCTACAGAGCTCTGAGACGTCCTATCCAACCTATTGGTGAAGCCTCAGAAGGGAAGAGGGACAACCAGAGGACTGTTCAACAGAGAAGGGGCACACTTCTTGGGGTGGGATAGGCATGTGGGGAATGAGAGACTATAAGTTATTTGTTATTGTTGGCACCGTGATCTGGTTATTTTGGTTGTTGAAAGACCTTATCATGGATTAGGAATCCTTTGCCCTAGTGGAGTTTTAGCCCCAAATCAGGGGTGACCTGTTGCTAAGATTTTATGAGCAGTAGAATCTATGGCTAGGAGGAATGTCTGAGTTCTACATGCATTTGGTGATTATTTACAAAAGATAAGTGTCTTATGTGTATTTATTTAATTATTGTATGATTAAATGTATATTTCGTTATGGGTTTTTCCAGTATTATTATGCATGGTTATATTTAATATGGGTTGTATATTTTTTTTCTTATGTAGAACATTTTTTTTTAAATTAATGGTATCAGAGTTGGTAAATTCATGGCGAATTTCCCTAGTTTGTGGTTGGGAATACCACTACGTGGTATTAGAGAAATATTTTTATGGATTCCCTGGTATTGGGGATGTTACAATATGGTAACGAGACTCAACTAGGTGGTTGGGTATGCTAAAATATGGTATTAGAGCCACAGGTTCAACATTGAGTCTTTATGGGCCATAGGCAGAGCGCTGAGGTTAAGTTGCAGAGTACACATGCAAACTATTCGACATAATGTTTGAAAGAGATGTCCACAACATGTTTGTCGAAATTACCACAGTGAAATTTGGAAATTTCAAGAGTAATTGAGGAAAATTTGCCCAGGGATTAAAAATTCCCAATTTTAATTTCAGTCTGGGCATTTTTGGGACCATAATTGGCTGAATTGTGAATTTTGGAAGTTACAGTACAACCATGGTGAAACTGGGAGAAAATGGAAAAAAGAAAAAAAATCCTCAATATCTGTAGTATAATGCATAGAGAATTCGATGTGGAATAGTCAAATTTCATGCGCTGAGGTCAAATTGGAATGCACAGGGAAAAAATTGGCCACAAAAAGATTAACTTCATAGTTCTATGGTGGTTGCAAAAATAATTTCAAATTATGTTTTTTTTGGAATTTTGGGAAAATTTGAAAATTGGAAAAAATTGGGCATTTCTCCATATATGAAATCAGCATGACGTGGTGGTAACATGGAGGTGATGTGGAATTTACGTCATAGCGGTTACATGGAGATCCATGGTGTAAAGTATAGAATGGCAATGAGTAGCACAGTGGCAGGTGACATGGGAGCTATGTGTGTAGGTGGTTAATTTGATACCATAAACCATTGTCACATGGGGGTGAAGCAGTTTCGGCTTCTGGTCCTTGTCCCATGTGACACCATATAGATCGTTCCATGTATCACGGGGAAAAATAATTTCGCACCGCAAGTGAATGCTAATTCTCATGGATTTTGGGGATGCGACATGGCCTTCTAGTCGTTGATCTTGCTCGATCCTAATAGTCGGATTTGCAGTAATATGCATTTTCCATGCACCTAGGAAAAGGTGCGGGATGGGACCTTCCCATCCCTATGCCAAATAAAAATATTCCATGTGGGACTTTTACAGTCAAGGTGGGACCCTTGTCCCATCTGTGGTCATAAATGTGCCAAATAGACAGGTGGGTCTGTAACACATTGTTATTTTATTGGATTTTAAGGCATGAGTAATAGGAAAAAGATAGAAACAAGAGATTGAGGAATAATAAGCTAGGGCCATGAAAACCCTAAGGTTGACATGGCATCATTATAGGGTTCCAGGTGGACCCAAAATGCCATATTTGCATCCATCTCAACAAAAATCCGTTAATTTTCTCGAAAAATTAGAATGTTTTTTGAGGTGATATTCTTGTAGGTTGTTTTTGAAGGTCGAAACAACATTATCATGTACTCAAAATCTATGAGAATAGAGTGTAAAAAGGTAGAATATATCTATACATATCAAATAAAAGAGCTTGAAGAGAGATTTCTAACGATGTAAACAGTGTGTCAAATGGAGCTAGTATGAGGCAGTTACATGTTAAATAGTGCAAGGTAGAATTTTTGGTACCAGTTCACTCCAGAGGCCGTAACTATAAACGTGTTGAACCTGCACAAAATATATCTATCTAGAAAATACTATACACATTTGCAGAGAGATATTGAGAAAGAATAAGAAGGAGAGGAAGAATAGAAGAATTCTCATTAACCGTATGAATAATGAATAATTTACACATGGTATACTCTGTATAACTCAATGAATGTGCACTGGAGGAGAACCAATGCACCATAGTGGTGGTCTAGAGTGATCTGGACACACACCAGTAGTTACGGGAGTGAACTTCCACCTAGTCCAGTCTCTCAAGAAGTTATGGGAGTGAACTGCCACCTAGTTGAGTTAACTAGTCAACTAGTCTTCAGTTAACTCACTGAATAGAGTGTAGTGAGGAGTAGATCAAGGAATCAAGGTAATGCGCCAGTCTGATGATGATTCCAAGGAAATTGTGCATTATCGTGGTGATGATCCCAATGTTTGATGGTGACAAAACCAATGCAACATCTAGACTCAACTCAACTAGTCAAACTGAAGTTTCAACTGAAGAGAATATTCTCCAGGTGGAATATTCTCCCCTAAAATATAGAAGACTGGATAATGACTAGTTATGACTAATAGACACAGAAAAACCTTAGGAAAAAAAATTCATAGGTGTGTGTGTGAAGTAACTCCAACAATAACTTCCTACTCCAAGGTCATATCAGGGAATAGGAGCATTCCATAGAAATATCTTAAACCATAGAAGTCATCCATGGAGTTGAAAATAGAATCTGGGCACTTACAAATGAATAGGAAGACATAGAAGACACCTATAGCATTCAAGGATAAAAAGATAAAATGGTCATAAACTTCAGCAAGTTGTGTCTAGTAGTCTGAAGCTCATATTAAGCTGAAACTTGGTCACATTGTTCAAATTGGGGTAATGAAGATACCCAATTGATATTCTAACAAAATCCCAAAGGGGGTAGTGTATGGATGCAAGAACAAGGATGAAATTACGCCTAGAATAAAAAGTGTATAAAATGAGTAAATGGGTAAGATTCCAATAACTATAACTTTATGCTCAAAAATTTGAATTGAGAATGAAAGAAGTCATTGGAAAGGTATTGGACAGAGTATTCCAATTATGCATCCATAAAAGTGAATTGGATAGTCACATTCACAATAGATAAGGAATAATAATTCTCGTGTAATTAAAAAGGTAGAATGGTGAATAATATTTAAAGATTTGTTAAATTATTAGTCTAACAAATAATATTTCCTGCACACTTTGCAGATATAAGAGAAAATATATCAAAACAAGATCAACATGATGATCATAAGTATGGAATATGCATATGGGACTTACAAACACGAATATGAAGTTACGGGGTTGTTCGTGAGAATAGGTAATGAAGGGACATAATCAAATGCTCATGGAGAAGGGAAATAAGAAAGCATGAACTTGGTGGAGACCATAAAAAGATTGCAAAAAGATGTTCTAAGTGATAAGGCTGATAATGGGAGGATTATCAAATCCAAATAACAACAAGATGGCTTCAACCTCAAGTTTTTGTAGAGCTTGGAAATAAGAGAGAATAAAATGGATAAAGATACAAAATCAAAAAAGTCAGGGAGTATAGGTCTCATGATAAAAGAAGAGAAGCAAGAAGTGTTGACAGGAATAATCATCATTCACCAAAACATTCTACTAGGAGAGAAAATAGTAGTAGTTCAAGTCCATCTCCTATCAATAAGCATAAGAGGAGGTTTGGGGTAGATGATCTATAGAGAAAAATGAATAAGATCAATCCTCCTACCTTTGATTGTGAGCATAATAAAGACGAGGATGCAGAGACTTGGTTGTTATCTATGAGGAAGTACTTTCACTTGCACAATTACTCCTCTAAAGAAGTAGGGATACTTGTAATTTTTCAATTAAAGGTAAAAGCATCAATGTGGTGGGAGAGGTTCGTGCAAGTGAAACAAATTTATGAGAAGAAGATTACCTAGAGGGAGTTTAAGAGGTATTTTCAAACCAAGTACTTAACCAAGCACTATTATGATAAGAAGATGAAGTAGTTCTTTGAAATCAAACTTGGGAGTATGACCATATATGACTATGAAAGGAGATTCTTATAGATGTTGAAATATGTTCCTTTCATCAAGGATTAACATGTTAAGATTTAGAGATACCTAAGTATGTTTCCATCATTTATCAGTGATAAGATATAGTATGATGATCCCAAGACATTGGAGGAAACTATAAGGAGATCCAAGCTTCTCTATGACCAACATAGAGCAAAACCTACTTACTAAAAGTCTCGGGAATACAATAAGAAAGAAAAAATGGAGCAGAGGAAGAAGGGGACCAAGCCACCATTATTCATAAATAATTCTCAGGGACAACCAGCTTCCAAGGAGCCCATAATGATAGAGACAATGGGGAAAAGACCAAGGAAACAACCAGTGAAGTGTTGGGTTTGTGAGGGAGATCACATGCACAAAGATTTCCCTCATAGAGGTGAAAAAGTGAGGAATGTTCATAATGTACATCATGATGATACAATGGAGGACATGGGAAAAATCATGCCAAGGATTTATGCAACCTTAGATAATAAGAAAGATAAATTTTAGTCTCACATGATTGAAGTAGAAGGTAAGATTAATAACCAACCTATTTCTATTTTAATTTATTCATGATCTAGTCATAGTTATCTAGATCCTAAGATGGTGGGAATATTTCATTTTCCAAAAAGAAAGATTGGGAAATATTGGTTCGTGTAGCTAGATATAGGAGCTAAAAGAAGAATTAATGAGATGGTTAAGGAAAGTCCTATGGACATGAATGGACTAAGAACTGAATAATATTTCAATATCATACCTTTGGGCTCCTATGATTGCCTAATTGGTATGGATTAGTTGGACCAACATCATGTTGTCCTAGACTATTAAAAAAAAGGCATTTACTTGCTTGGGTGAGGAAGGGAACTTGAGGACGGTTCATGGTATTCCAAGGGGATCAACTATCAGAGAATTTCCAATTTTATAGTTAACGAATATATTTAGAAAAAGATTCCAAATATTTTTATCACATATGGAAGAGACCTCAAAGGATAAAGTGCCAATTATTGAAGACTATGCAGTCCTAAAAGAGTTTGAAGATTTATTTAAAGAGTTGTCAGGTTTTCCACCCAAGAGAGATACCAATTTCTCAATCAATTTTTTTCCTGGAGTAGCCCTAGTGTCCAAGACTCCTTGTAGGATGAGTACACTAGAACAAAAGGAATTGCAAATGAAACTTGAAGAGATTCTGAAGAAGGGGTATATATTCCCAAGTGTATCACCTTGGGATGCACCAATGTTATTTGTGAAAAATAAAGATGGTACGTTGCAGCTTTGCATTGAATTCATGCAGTTGAATAAGGTGACAGTGAATAACAAGTATCATTTGCCAAGGATAAATGATATTTTTAATCAATTGAAAGATGCAAAGGTATTTTCCAATATTGAACTCAGATAAGTTTATCATCAGGTGAGAATTAAAGAGGTATATATCAGCAAGACAACAATTAGAACAAGGTATGGCCATTATGAGTTCACAGTGGTGCCCTTTGGGTTTCCAAATGCACCAGTTGTCTTCATGTGTTTAATGAATGGTATTTTCATAAATAATTAGATACGTTTTTCATTTTATTTTTGGATGACATACTTATTTATTCTAATTAGGAATAAGAACATGAGAAGAACTTGAGAATGGTGCTACAACTATTCAGGGATCATCAAGTGTATGCAAAGCTGAGCAAGTGCTCATTTTATCATAGGCATATCCATTTCTTAGGCCATATCATATCAAAAGAAGGGATAATAGTTGATTCGGAAAAGATATGAGCCATTGAAGAATGGCCAGTACCTAGGGATGTCTCAGAGGATAGATATTTCATGGGCTTGCAAGGTATTATAAAATATTCATTGATGGATTTTTGAATGTTTCACACCCAATCAATTATTTCCAAAAGAATGGTGTGATATTTGAATGGACCCATTATTGTGAAAAGTGTTTTCAACATTTTAAGAGCTTGTTGACAAGTGCACCAATATTAAATATCATTGATCCAAATGAAGACTTTATTGTATGCACACATCTTGCAAAGAAGGTCTTGGAGGAGTCCTGATTCAGAATGGGCATGTGATATGATATGAGTCAATGAAATTAAAAGAGCATGAAAGGAATTATGCTACTCATGACTTAGGATTGGCAACTATAATACATGCCTTAAATATGTGAAGGCATTGTCTCATGGGAAAAATATTTGATTTGGGGACAAAACATAGTGGTATGAAAATATTTGTTTGGACAACTAACTTTGAATGCTAGACAAATCAGATGGTTGGAATTTCTGAGTGAGTATGACTTTGATATAAAAAAATATCAAAGGTAAACAGAGCAAGGTGGTTGATGAAATCACTAGGAGGGTGAATGAGGTGCATGCTACAACCATTATCATCTACAAATTTGAATTGAATGACGAAATTTTAGAGGATGAAAAAATAGATCAACATTACATGGAAATAACGGAGAAATTACAACAATGTATTTTGAAGCAAACAATTGAGGACTATGAGATAAGAGAGGATGGAATCCTCATGTACAGGGTGTTTTCATTGAAAAATTTTCTACAACATTCCACACAATGGTTGAAGAAAGACATCAATGCCTATAGAAATTAGTACACCTACAACACCAAAATCCATCAAAACACACAAAACTATACACTGGGTTAAAAAATTAAAGTGTGCAAAATCACCAAACGAAGCATGCGCATAATGCACAGGCTAACATAGCCCTCAATGCACACTATGCAGAAGATGAGCAACTGTCTACGAGAAAATCCATGCATTTCTTATGAACAATGCATTTATGAATCTTGTTGGCTCCTCAACCACTTCTAGTCTGACCCCCAACATGATTTGACACTCAGATCTGAGCGAAATATAGCTTGGAGGTTAGTCAAGGGATAGGAAGTTCCATAAAAGGTCCCTTGTTCATAATATGAACCAACTGTATATTTCCATGAATGGATAATATAAATGTGTGCCATGGGTGTGCTAGAAAAATAAGAACTTCAAGGTATTGTTATGCTGCAAGAATTCTTCTTGGAGAATCATGTTTTCTCTTTAAATCATTCAAGCGTTGTAGCAAGGGCCATCCTACTCACCTCTTGAGAGGATTGGAATTGTATTTATTCACCATTGTCACTTTCCATTGAATGAAGAGAAGAGCTCTATATGAGGGAAATCAAGATCCGACCCAAGAAGGAAGAGGGGATTCATAAGTCCCTGCCTTTCTCTATGGTGTTAGCCTATCAAAATATTGATCCATTGGTAGCTATATGATGGTCATCTTTTGTTTTTCATAATTCTAGTTCTTGCAAGATTCTCTAACATTTATTTCTTAGTTGTTTTTAGTTTTATTTCTTGGTTTCATGCTTATTTGGTTATTTAATAAACTCACAAACCTCTGTCTTGTTTAGCTGACTTAACCAAGCATGCAAGTATTGTGTTTTTGCTCACCCATGTGACAAAACTAGGGATTGGTACTGGCAACCATAATGGGGATCGGTATCAAATTCCTCCCTATTTAAGTCTTGAGAGAACTTATTTCTAATTTTTTGGATATACACATACCAAAACCAACCTAATCCAGTCTTCCAAGGTCAGAATTCAGAGCCAAGGAAAGAGAATTTCACTTGGAAATTTATTTCTCAGCATGTGACAGGAAGTGTGTGGATTTCGAGGAACAAAGACGTACATTATGTGCACTGTGTACATGAAAACCTTCATAACTCTATGCATTATGCACCCTCTACGCACCTATAAGAACTACAACCCATGCATAAGTTCAGTTTTTCAAATTGTAAGGGTTTTATGAATGGTTTGAGGGCCCATTGCCTTCAGATTTTGATTTCCTGCACTTTGTAAAGCAATCACACTTCATTTAGAGTCCTTTATCACAAGGAAGGTTATCTAACATAAGCACATAGGGGTAAAAGGAATCATAATTCTTCTCTTTTCTTTGTTGCCACATGGATGGCTCATTTGGCATGTAAAATTTTGAGTTGAAGTTATTGATTTTTCAAACACAATCAATTAATTTGGGACTAGAAATCAATTTTAACCCTCAAGTATGCTCTTCCCCTACACCCTAGTGTGATCTCGGGAATTAGAAAAGGTGGTTGAAAGGAAATTTCATCTCCCTTAAAAATCATTAGGATAGGACAAAGCCCCCCTAGGGTACCTCTTAGTTTTGGAAATCATCTTAAAACTTTGTAAGGACCCATACATGCCCACATGTTTGCAATATTAGGATATTTTCTAAAATATTTCTTAGTTTAGACAACACTCTAGGAAAGTTTAAAAGATCAAGTAACGGGCCCATACATGCCCACGTGTTTGGAATCCTGTGATAGTTTTCAAAATCTTTCTTAGTATAGACAACATTCTAGGGAGTTTAAAGGATCAAGTAAGGACCCATGAGTCCACATTTCTAGTTCTTTATGGATTTAAATATTCTGCAAGGTTGTACCAAAGAAACATAGTAATCTAGGTAAGAAGATTTTTAAGGACCACGTGAAGTCCACATGTTGCAATCTTACACTTAACTTATTAAAAATATTTTCACACTTTTCACTTTCTTGCACACAAAGCCACTCTTCACACACATAATTTATATCATAATAGTGGATGTCTGATCCAGGTGGATATCGGTGGCCACCCACCTTTTCCAACTCACTCAAAATAGTTTTCTGACAATTTACTATTTTTAGGAGTTTTTAACTTCTGGGGCCATTTTGAGGGCCTAAATAAAGATTTTTTAGGATTGATTTTCTCAATGATAGACAAATTCTCTCATTGATCCCCCCAAATGAATCTCCTCGGAAATACCTTTCCAATGAGCTATTGTGTGTCCCAAACAGAGATCGTATTCTAAAGTTACGCCCCCGAGAAGTTGATACACCAAACTACCCAAAACGGGGTCCACAAAACTGTTGGATTTTCATCTTTCGAGGTTAGGGTTTTGGATTTTATTTATGATAAAAATGTCTTTGGATCCGCATTGTAAAATTATTTTCTCACGGATGCAAGTAGTCATCACATCTCTTCTCAGAGATAAGTTGCCACTATTCTAGCAAGTCTTTCAGTGTGTACTTTAAGGTCTTTGTACATTTTCGCTCATTAATAAAATATTGTGTATTATTGTATATCTGTGTTTATAGTTTCATCCTTGATACATTTATGTTATAATATTGGATATTCGATATATGTCTGTACATTTCTTTATTATATCTCTTCTCTCATTTCGTGTCGAAAATAATATGATCAGTGGTATCAGAGCAGACTATTCTTGATCAATTTTTTTCAGTGCATGTCCCCGACAAGGTACGAGCATATAAAGTTGGGCCTCGAGATTGTTTCTCTTGAAGAAAATCTCTCTCGCATGCCCAAGAAACCCTCCATGGAAGAAGAAAATAAAAACAATGGATAAAACGATTCTATCAATTTTTTTCTTGAGCAAGCTCTCACGTGACAGAGGGACGAAATGATGGAGAATTTTCCCCACATCCTTCAAAGCCTACCAATAGAAACAGGTGCATCTTCATCAAACAACCACTTTAGAAGCACCTCTCCTTTCAAGGTACAGGTTAATTTTGATATTCATGTATTTGAGGGTCAAATAGATGCGTATGCCCTAAACAAATGGTTAAATCTGCTAGAAGGTTATATCTCTGTGCACCATTTTTCCAACAGGGAAAAGATCACCTTTGCACTCTTTAAATCTAACCTCCATGTCAAACATTGGTGGGAAACTTACTGGGAGAAAAGTTCCACATAAGATTCTGGAATATATGGGGTAGATGCCACTTGGGATTCTTTTTTTGAAAGTGGTAAAGGAACAATATTACCCTGTTGGAAACTATGAGGACCAGTATATGAGATGGACCACACTATGGTAAGAGAGGAGCCAAGCAGTTCTTGATTTCACTAATACCTTCCATACTTTGCACACCAAGCTGGGTATTAAACAATCTGAACGACATTTGGTTCTGAAATATCATGGGGATTTACATAGATACATCCAAACTGAAATGGATTTTCTAGACATCTCATCACTCAGTGTTGCTTATCGATATGCTTTTAAAATCGAGAAAAAATTTAAGCACTGGAACAATGGGAGCTTGGGTATGCAAATCCAAAACAACCAAAGTATGATAACGACGACCCTAACAAACAGTCTCCCAAAAACCATTCCAAGCCACATGAAAATAAGGTTCATGGGAAGAGGAAGAAGGACACCGGAAAATTGTGTGATTTCCACAAAACCCCTTGGAAAAACACCGATGAATGTCACTAAAAATAGTCCTTGGTGGCCAAAATCAAAGATAAGGAGCCAAAACCTGATTCAAAATCTGATTCAGAAAATACTGACATAAGACAGAACATCGACGCAGACCCCACTACTATTGTCATGACCGCAACAATTCAACCAGAAGAACCAACGGATTTTGAAGAGGGGGAGCTCCTTTTTCATTCACAAATGTGGGTGAAGGGGACCTCGCTGCATTTTATTGTTGATAAGAGAATCCAGAAGAACCTCATCTCAGCAGAGGTCATCAAACAGTTGGGATTGTTGACAACACCACACCCACAACCATACAACATCGGGTGGCTTCACCAGGGATGAGATCTTTGTGTCAACCAGTAGTGTCAATTTTCATATATCATCCATCCCTTCAAGGATGAGGTATTATGTGATGTTTCCCCACTAGATTTCCGTGATTTTCTCTTGGAAAATCCATATATGTGGAAGCATAATTCTATCTATGAGTCTCGACCCCGTAGTGTCATTGTTACTCTGGGGGTCATCTCTATAGGATATTAGAGGTGGTTATGATTACTGTCCCACCTAAATAGTTTTGTAAGGTAGTATCTCATACTAAAAAATTTAGCTTCTTCAAAATATATTCAAAAGGTGAACAAAAGGATACTGCAACCAATACAGGCTTCGCCCAAGCACCTTCTATCCAATAGAAGAAGGTCGACAGGACTACAGAAAAGAGAAAATATTCCTTCTGCACACAAACATATCATGTAGCCATACTGGTTAAAAAGGTCCAACCCTTCCAGCCACAGGCTCGTGTAAACCTTCAAAAAGCTAAGCAGTGCAACTTCTCCAACAAGGAAAGCAGCTCATTAAGACGCAGATTCAACAAACTCTTTTCCCTCTCCCCCATGAACTCAACGCAATGGACACCAATTCTTCCTAATGAGGGAGGATTGATCTAGGATGATATCGATGGCCACCCACCTTTTCCAACTCACTCAAAACAATTTTCTAGCAATTTTGGAAATTTACTATTTTTAGCAGTTTTTAACTTTCATGGCGATTTTGAGGGCCTAAATGAAGTCTTTCCAGGATCAATATTCTCAAATATATCCAAAGGATCTCATTGAGCCTCCAAAATTAATCTCCTTGACTATACCTTTCCAACAAGATATTGTGCGCCCCAAACAAAGATCGTATGCCAAAGTTACGCCCCAGAAAGTTGATACACCAAACTACGCAAAACGGGGTCCACAAAACTATTGGATTTTCATCTTTCAGGGTTAGGGTTTTGGATTTTATTTATGATAAAAAGGACTTTGGAGCCTCATTGTAAAATCATCTTCTCACGGATGTGAGTAGCCATCACATCTCTTCTTAGAGATAAGCTACCACCATTCTAGCGAGTCTTTCACTTTTTACTTTATAGTCTTTGTACATTTTCGCTCATTAATAGAAAATTGTGTATTACTGTATATATGTGTTTGTGGTTTCATCTATGATACATTTCTATTATAATATTAGATGTTTGATATATCTCTATACATTTATTTATTATATCTCCTCTCCCATTTTGTGTCGAAAATAATCTGGATCAAGGTCGAAGTAATCTTTTTTAGTACCCACAAAGTACTTAAAAGGAATTCTAAAAGATCTGACTACTTATTTAGAAATTACCCACACCAATTTAATTCAAACAAGATTGGTCCATGACCCCAATCTCTCAACCCACCACATCTAAAAAATTTCTAATAATGCACTAAAGTTTCCTCCACAGGAGGTGCCAAAAGAAATTTTTAGTCTAGGTAGGATCTCGGGGATAGGCATCCAAATAACCCCCCGTTATCAGGTTCTCACATTTTGAAACAATAGAATTTGAGAATAAGGATCCTTCAAAATCCTCTAGGTCAAGTGTTCCTATACTATAAGGCATGGAGATACCCGTGAAGGGTCGATGGTCGAGGTTCGGTTGTTCTGCGCATCCCTCCTTGAGTCACCCACATCTTGTGAGGGCATCCAGCCTGTGACCCATTTCTTAGGATAAAAATATAAATGTTGCACTTTGAACAAGGAAATTAGTGGCCAAACTTAGGATATCTACACATGTGGTAGTTGCAGGTTGCAATCACACTATGATCAAATTTTGTGTGGCTATTGGAAAATATCGCGAGGTCTTTTAGGATATGAACCCTCCACCCCTCATTATAACCGATTACTTAAACCTTCACCAGTTCCTCTTCTGATGGATTCAGAACCCACTGTCGAGTGCTATTGGAAGGCCTAGTGCTAAAACAAGAGGAAGGACGATAAGTATTTTAGGACATGTTTTTTTATATTTGTTTCCCCCACGCGAAAAAAATACACCTATCCACGTGCTTGTTTATTTTACAATTGATTTATGTATGACGTTCATTTGATTACATGAAATTGTGAGTTATAATATGTTGTGAAGGAACAAAATATAAAATCACTTGTTCATTTATTTCTCTTGTCACCATTTACATATATTCACTTTTCTAGTCGGAACCATAAGGGAACCATAGAATCCCCATCGTTCTAGATGCTTGCGGAATCTTCTTGCTATTTTAGGAGGAGTCCCTAGTCTTGCCAACTCACCAACTGAACCATCTCACACCCCTATGAGTGATACTATTTTTGGATCATCTTTACTTGGTTCCACTTTATTTGGGTCAAATACCCTAGGAAATTCATCTATTTGTTCTCCTTCACAAGGATCTAGGAGTCAAACTTTTTCTCAAAGAGGTACACACCCACCAAATCCATCTCAAGGGACAGGTCCATCACCTACACACATGACAATTGGAAATAATCCTCTACCAAATCCCCCTATGCCATACTTGGAATCCCTCAACATTTTTTATTTATCCAAACTCACGAATGATTCTATTTTGCATGATGCCACTTGGCCCAATATGCCTACAAAATTGCCTTCATATATTCCAATGTTTGAAGGAAAACAAGGGGAATATCCCATGAACCATGTTATGACCTTCCACTTATGGTTCTCTTCAAACAACATCATGGATTATTCCATCCACTTGAGGTTATTTCAAATAAACCTCACAGGATCCTCAGTCAAATGGTATGTGGACGAAAAATCAGGGTCCCATGTGACCTTTGAATCATTGGCCAAGAAATTTTTTTCCTTTCTCCAATTACTAGTTCATCATGACATTGGTTTGAAACTTCTCTCTGAGTTCAATTAAACCACTTCTATCCATATCGCTGACCACATCCATGAATGGCGACAACGACGTAGTTTTTGCAAAGCAGAAACGACCAAAGAAAAACGTCTTGGTTGGTTTCTCAAATAACTCGTCCTCGTGATTGCCAAGGATGTAGCATACACTTTTCCTCAATCAGAAGAGGAGGCCATCAACAAGGCCCAAAAATTTGACCTCATATATGCTCAATTAGGTTACTTGTACATAGTATTTCTTTATGCACCCAGACCTTTACCATTCGTCTAGGACAAACCTAGGGTTTCTCATGCTGCAGATGGGTTGATTGGTTCTATGACACATCTCAACCCTTACAGACACCCATCAACTACTTATGGTGAAAATAAATATCTGAAACCATATGGAGGGACGTCTTATTAGCCTCCTCCCACTCACCAACAATCATATCATGTGGCTTCCCCTCCATCGTTGGGAGGATCCCCACTAGTACCCATGATTCATCTGGTTCCTCAACCAAGTACGATTTTTACCCCAACCCCTGCATATAACCCCAATAGTGGTGGAAGTACTTCAAATTCCTACACACCATATGGATCGTCTCCACAAAGCAATCCATATTTTTCATTTCGGTGTTAATTTTGTTCAACCCTCTTCCATTCAACAAGTTCATTATACGGAAAATATGGCCCATCAGCCAAATAATGCCAAAAATAAAGGAAAAAACTAAAACAATAACAACCCGGGACGAGGAGGAAATAACCACCAACAAAATCATCTCATTGGGGGCAACCAGAATCAACGAAACCAAAACCCCCAAGGGGGAAACAATAACAATAAACCAGAACAAGGGAAGAACAATAACCTCATAACTAACTTCCCTTGCACTCTATGTCGCAAGTATGGACATTATACTCACCACTTCCCCCAAATTTTCGATTTCAAATGGATGAAATAATCCATGAACACTCAATGCCCCTCGACACCACCTGTCCCTCCACAGGCCCCACAACATTATTTGCAACCACCACTTACGACTGTTTTGCAAAACCCTATTCCACACCAAAGTGATGAATACCCAAAAAGAGATAAAATCTACCCCACCACAAATGGGGTAGTATCAAAATCGAGGTCTCAATCAACCCAGAAACATGGTTGATTGCAATATCCTCCATACCAAGGAGGAACAGATTCTCCTACAAACACACATTCGTCAATGTGGATTCCCCCTTGACTGTACCCCAACCAGCTCATGAACAACTCCTGATACTATTGGATGACCATTAATTATTCCACGCCCTAACACTAAACCTAATCCTCGTATACCCCGCATACCTTTACGGTGGAATGTACTTAACCCTCATGTTATGGAAGTCCATAACTACAATTTAGTCAATGATTTAGCACAAATCCTGCAGCCATATCTATGTCGGCAGTCCTCCAAACATGTCCATCATAGCACAAATCCCTACTTTCCGCTTTGGGGGCAATCAACCCAGTTGATACTCGACTCATCACCTCTGATCTAGATAAAGGAGAACCATGCCTCCCCGCCCTAGTATCTTTTTAGATACCAATTAAGATATGGAACATCACAGTTCATCAGTGCATCAATGATGAAGGTGCATCCACATGCACCATGTCCAAAGTAGTATGGAAGAAACTCGACTCACCTGAGCTAGTACCATATGCCATTACCCTAAGAGCTTATGACAGTTGACCATCATCCCCTGAAGGGCTCTTCCAAAATGTCCCTATAGAAATTTGGGGAAAAACCATCCTGATTGACATCGAATTCGTCGATGCCCCACTTGATTACAATATCTCGTTCGTGCATAGCTACATGTATGCTATGAAGGTTGTATCCTCTTCTATGTTTCATATGATGATGTTCCCCCATAACGGAAAAATCATCACCATCGACCAACTTACACATTACGAGCCTAATCATTTTTCCAACATCGATAACATTCTCCCCCTTGTTCACACTAGCTTCCAGATTCTTTTTTAGTCATAGACATAGGTCCTGGAATATTCAAGGACCCATCCTCATTAGGGACTTATCACACAGTGCCACCTCTCCTAAACCCTCCTATTTTATAACAAGTGTGTGTAGTTTCCTCCAATGGAACAGATATCAAAGGAAATACTCCTCTCACTGAGGCCCCTCCCCACATCGAAGTTCCACCAGTCAGTGAACTACTACCTCAGGAATTCCCTGAAACCACCACCGAACCACTTGTCCTAGATTCCCCCCTCCCCCCCCCCCTCTAGGGGAAAATCACAGTTTGGGAGATAGTCCCCTAAGACATTACCCAAATCCCCTTCTTCTATCCCCCACCGAGAGTCAAAGCATTCCAGATAGCTTCTACTCTCACCCTTCCCAACATGGTTCTTTCCATCCCTTTATGGTATCTCCATCCACCTACTATGTTTCCTTCACCATCTTTGCCTCCTCAGACAGAGGGACTACCGATGCAGATTCCATTACAGGATCCTGCCACACCACCCTCACCCCCAACTAGCAGAAACACCACCACCATTGGGGGAAGACGAAGGAAGAATGATCCCATAGCTCTGCTCCCTCCCTGATCTCAACCTCCTTGTGCACTATGCAAAAGAGAAGGACACCCCACTAACATATGTCCTACTCTTCTCGAGTTACACAATATTATCCATCTCTCCAAAGAAACCCCATTGATTACCACTCCACCAAGTACTTCAGCTTCTACTAGAGAGTTCTCAACCACACGCAATAAAGGGTTATGAACCAATTTTTCTTGTGCCATCTGGTTAGAATATGGACATTACACCCATCATTACCCAACTCTACCTCAATTTCGCTAAACATTAGCCGCAATATGCCACACATCCCTTCCTGAGACCTCTCAGGCTCTCCATGTTGCTGCTCACATTACTAACATTTGTTATATTCTTTGTCAGTCTATGCATTAATGAGATACCATCCACAGGATCGTGACATTTGGTTTATGTCAAGTGAGCCTTCACACCCTGTACACAACATCCCTTCTACATCTTCATCCCTCTAGGACAATAAAACTTACCCATTGACGGTTCCCCCTGTCATCTCCCAAGATCCCCTGGCTTCTCGCATTTTCCATTGTGACAAATATATCTTGGAGGAACTAACCACCTATGATTTCCCATGGAATGCACTCTATAATCAAGCACTTTTCCTCTCACAAGAGATATTTCACCCTCTTACTCAAGCCTCCATGTGCGTAATCAAAACTAAGGATTTTATTCCTTCGGGGCATATTGACTAGATCAAAAACCCTATCCCTACCCACGATGATTTTTAAGAAGGAAACATGGCCAACATATCCCCCATGGTCAAAATTGAAATTTCCATTAAACCAGGCATCATAGAAGAGATCACCATTGGCGCCGCATTCTCCCCTGAAGAAATCATTGCTTACAAATCTCTCTTTCAGGAATACCTAGACATTTTTTCCTATTCATATATGGAGATGCCTGGCCTTGATCCTTCTATAGTCAAACATTGAATCAACACCTAGCCGGATATCGCCCTCATTCCTCAAAAGAAATGCCCCCTCCACCCATCCAAAGTCGCGGCTATCAAATCCAAAATTGACAAGTTACGCATTGTCAGGTTCATTTAACCCATTGCGTACACTGCATGGGTCTCCAACCCCATCCCTGTTAATAATAAAAAAGGAACTATTCATTTTTGCATTGACTTTCATGACCTCAACCATGCTTGTCCCAAAGAAAACTTCCCCACCCCTTTCATAGACCAAATCATCGATGATTGTGCCAGCCATGAGGCACTTTCCTTTATAGACAGGTTCTCCAGTGATAATCAAATTCAAATCCACCCAGCAAATCAATACAAAACCTCTTTTACAACCCCTTGGGGTACCTTTGCTTATCGTGTCATGCCTTTTGGAATAAAAAATGTCGGTGCTATGTTTCAACGGACCATGACCTACATTTTTCATGATATTTATCACATCATCCTTTCTTATTTGGACAATCTCACTACTCTATCCAAAAAGCAAACCCAAAATTTAGACGACTTACACATTGTTTTCCAATGATGTCACCAATATAATATTTGCTTGAACCCCCTCAAGTGTGTCTTTTGCGTCATGATCGGATGCCTCCTTGGGTTTGTTGTCTCCCAAAACAACATTATGGTGGACCCCCTCCAGATACAAGATATCACAAAAATTCCACTACCTGGGAATTTACGCCAATTGCAGAGCCTACAAGGCAAAGCCAACTTTTTATGTTTCTTTTTCCTAGACTATGCCACTCGCGCGCATGGTTTTCTCCACCTACTGTGACATGATATCCCATTTCGATGAGACAAACATGCTCAAACAATGATCCCCTATCCAATTCCCCTTTTATTAGTCCCCCAGACTATGATCTTGATTACATCCTCTACTTATCAGCCTCAACTATCTCAGTTGCAGGAGTCCTCGTCCGATTAGGAGATGATGGGGGTGAACATGTTATTTACTACATTATTAAAAACCTTTTAGGTCCACCCTTGAAGTATAATAATGATGAGAAACTCACATTATCATTTTTCATCAGACTCCAAAAACTGAAACATTACATTCTTCTTCACACTACCAAGGTCATAGCAGATTCCAAACCCATGCATTATTTTCTTATTCAAAGAAATATTAATGGAAAATTTGCCCAATGGATCGTGATCTTCCAGGAATATGATCTAGATTTCTCTACTCCCAAAATAAAGAATGATTTGGTCCTATACAAACTCGTTATGGATTTTCCTTCGGATGCCAAAGCTCCCCCCATCAATGAGGATTTCCCCGATGAATAACTCTTCTTCATCCCCTCCGACAACCCCTGGTACGACGACCTCCTCGTCTACCTTCGTACACAACAGTTAGAGTCTCACCTCTCTCATGGCGATCTTCGATGCATTCACCATTAGGATCCCCACTATCACCTCATCAGAGACATTCTCTGACGACACGGGGTCCATACCATCCTTCGATGGTGTCTTACCATCGACGAAGCCAAAAGAGTCTTGAATGATTGCAACAATGGCTCTTATGGTGGTCACCTCTCGGGTATTTCCACCGCCCAAAAAATTATTCGATCAGGATACTTCTGACCCACCTTGTTTCATGACTACATCCACGCTGTCAAGCGATGCAATAAATGCTAACTTTATGAAAACAACAAAAGACCTCCACCAGCTCTTTTACACCCAATAATCATAGTCGACCCCTTTTGTAAATGGGGCATAGAATTCATGACTTTCCATGCTCCATCCAGTAATGGAAACAAGTACATTGTCATAGAGGTGGATTATTTCACCAAATGGGCCAAAGACATGCCCACATTTAACAACAGTGTTGACACAAAAGTGCATTATTTCTTCAACCATGTCATTACCCGGTTCAGAGTCCCACAACAATTAGTTTTTGATCATGGTAAACATTTTGAGAATGATATATTTGGAGAACTCTCCTCAAAATTAGGCTTCACCCATGAGTTTTCCTCCCCATACCACCCTCATTCCACCAAATAGGTCGAGGTTGTAAATAAAATCCTCAAAACCATGCTACAACGTACCTTCAACAAGCATAAGACCAACTAGAATATTATGTTGTCTTCCGCCTTATGGGCTTATCTCACGATAGTCAAAATTGCCACCGGTTTTACACCATTCCACCTCGTCCATGGGATTGAAGCCACCCTCCCTATCGAGTGAAAAATACCCATGTTACATACTTCCATAAAGCTCTTACCGGACACTTCCCCAATGGATCAGCGCATGTTGACCTTAGAGTCACTTGATGAAGACCGTCAATCTTCATTACAACATAATGAGGCAACTAAAAGATGGTCCAAATTCACCTTTGGCCACCATGTCAACCCTCACTCATTCAACGAAGGTGATCTCATGTTAACCTATGACATCGCCCATGACACTCTAGGGAATGTGAAATTCGAGTCATTATGGTACGACCCCTTCATCATCCAACATTGCCTCACTAAAGGCGCCTACATCTTGGCCTCTCCAGAGGGCTACCCTCTCAAAGAACCCGTCAACGACTTGTACTTAAAGAAGTTTTACACCTAAGCATAGCCCCCCTACCTTAGGTTTCTCTTTATACACATTTTTAGATTTTTTAGTTTTCTTTTCTTCCACCACTCCTAGTGTCTGATATATCACCCATTTTATTAACAGATGCATCATCCCTTAGCATACCACATCGTTTATGCTGACGATGCTAGACGTTGGACCCAAAATCTCACTTCGGCCACTTGGGCCACATATACCCTCTCACATATCCTACTCCATTTCAGTGGAATATTTTTAGGCCCGACCACCAACAAACAAGCCAAATCTGATTTCATCATTGGTCTCCTCACTGAGGTCAGTCACCACCGCATTCATCACGTTAGCATTTTGTTATATTCCCATCTTGTCGTCCCGCAACTCAACAATGTGTACCATGTTCACAATCCTTGCCTCTTTCACAAATACCTACAAGTTAGACTCCTATATCGCAACTTTGATTCCATCACATTTACACATATTCCAAGAAACCTCAATCAAGTAGGAGATCCCATGGATAACCTAGTATTAGATTGGCATTTATCATATTAAAAACATCATATACACAACATCATACATTTTTCAATAGATAACAATAGACATCATACATCATAAAACACAAAACATAAAGACATACATGATCAATGTATCCATCATATATATATCATCAAGGTCATAAATGTTTTATAAAAATATATATGCAATTGCCCGTAGGATCATGAATCCCATAATCCCTATGAGTACACAAAAATTGGGTATTAAATACCCTATACAAAATCGGGCTCCCAAGCCCGTACACCCCAACTCGACACTCAAGGTTACCCTAGAGCTCGCCCCCTAGGTCCTCTGTCATTCAGAGGGGCCCCACCAGCTAGGGGCCCTCCAACTCTAGGAGGAAACCGACCAGTCATCGCTGCCCCGCCACTCCTACTCTATGGAACAGTGCCCACCACTCTACTGGTACCCCCACACATTGTTCCAGGACCTCCTCTTCCTGGATGTGGGCCCATATGTCATCAGGAATACACTACAGGACCTACTCGAACCGTCAATGCAGATCCTCTAAAGTGGTCGCAACATATCCCTCTAGCTTTGTGGTTGGTCCAGCACCCACATCATCTTGTCGATGCCTCTACCCAACCCTCTACTCTACAGGCTCCTTTGGAGTCATCTCCCATCGAGCTGGCTCCCTGACGACATATGCCACTTGTCCCTGGGGTCCAACATATGAAACAAAACACAATATATCATGTCAACATCCATATACATGTTTGATAAATTCTATCTACCAAAATATAAAAAAAAAAATACAACACATACCTCTTTGGTCCTAGTCCTCCCTAGGAGGTATCACCATGTTTCGATCCTTCCTGTATTCCATACCCGCATATGGATATCGACAAATTGCTTGTGACATTTGTTGTGCTCGTTTTGTCTCTTGGGTGAGAAAAACAATGTCACTTGCATGCCTAGTTGGGCCTGCTAGACAAGACAGAGGTTAGTGAGTGGATTAAACAAGCCAAACACATGAAATAAACAAGTAAAAAAAATAAAAAAAACTAAGGAAATAAAAACTAGAATGCATAAGAAAATTTTATAATCACAAACAACCAACCAATGACCAAGATTATGCCACCAACGGATAACTATATTAGTTGGAAAAACACCATAGATAAAAATGAGGACTTATGAGTCCCCTCTTCCTCCCTCGGAGGGATCTTGAGTTCCCTAATGGAGAGATCTTGAGTTCAATGCCTATTCCCTCAAGAGGTGAGTGGAATGACCTATTGCAATTGTGCTAGAATGCCTCTAGGAGAAAAGAGGATTCTCAAGGGAGAATTGAGGCAGCATAACAATACTATGAAGTTATTGATTTCTTAGTGCACCCATGGCCTCCATTTATATCATTTCTTCAAGGAAATATTAAACCGGTTCTTAGTGTGAACAAGGGGCCCTTTAGGGCACCCTTTGGTCCTTGACTAGGCCCCCATTTGGATTTTTCTCAGATATAAAGGTCATATCAAGTTGGGAGCTCGTCCATAAGTGGTTGGGGGGGAGACAAGAACCATACATGTTGCGTTCATAGGAGTGTGTGGATTTGCTTGAACACAAGCGCACATATGGCTCATTGTGCGCTCTATGGGATTCTTTGGCCTATGAACTATGTATGCAATTCCTTTAGTGAGTTTGGGCATGTCAATTTTTTTCTAGTTTGTATAGTTTTTTCCTTTCGAAAATTCATTTTGGTGTTGCAGGTGAACTAATAGTTGTTGGCATTTTTGTATTTCTGTAAGCATTTCTGTGCAATGTTGCATACAGAATTTCAATGATAACAGATGCCCCCCTAATGTGTGATGTTAGGAGCATATGTATAGCTTAAATACATCAATGTTTCTTCTAATGTGTGTGCCATTGTAATGAAGAGTGTTGAGAGGAACTGCAAGAGAGATCTGTTGGATGGAGAGGGGAAATTGTGGGACCCAAATGTTTCTCTAGGGAGAAAAAGATAAAATATGTATACAAACGAGGCTGGCATGCCCCATGCTCATATCATGTAACTCAAAATGTAAGACAATAACTGAAGTTGTATGCTGATGTAGATAATTGCAGCGCCCTCCAGGGAAGTTTGCTAACGACATATGACAATTCTGAATGGTGAACATACTCAAAAAAGAGGCAAGGATTCCTGTAAGAAGTGTCGATGACTTGTAGGCATTGATGGCCTAACAAATGTAGAGGTCTTCAACTGGTATAAAACAACTGCAATAGTCACATAGACCCATTGTAACATGAGATTTAGTTGAAGTTGAATGTTATGGGGATCAACGGAATCAAATATAAATGATGGTTCTCTATGTGATGTTCGAGACTTTGCATTATAAACGTAATGAGAGTCAAGATATTGTTGCCCTTCTAAAAACTATGTTGATGTTTACAAAAAGGGAGACACGACTCCAAGAAGCAAAGGGCTTCGTGAAATCCACAGAAATAATATCAGAAATTGATATGGAACATGGACAAAGTCGAGATGCGGTGAGACTCAAGATTGACCTTGGTTGGGGGTATGTGTAAAGGATGATTGATAGAAACCAAAAACTGTATCTACTGTCAGGGGGATGACTAGATATGGGGCTAAATTGTGCCAGAGGCTTGACGAAGTGGGAAAACTCATAGATCAGGGGTACATGGACTTTGGGATACTCGGGGTTTATCAACAATGTCAAAATGAGAAAAGGAGAGTGGATGTCCCAACCAAAGGAGACATGGGTTGTGTTGCCGTTAAAAATAAGGTCATCAAGGGAGACGAAAAAAATATAATAAATGTTGGAATTAAAATATTTTTACAATTACCAAATAAGTAAAGAATAATTTGGGATGAGTGTACATGTACAGAAACGGGTTCCCCAGTGCGAGATGGCTTGAACTGTGAGGGAAAAAATTGTGAAGAGAACTAGTGGAGGGTGGGGGGACCCATCGGTGGGTTTCTATATGAGGTAAATGAATGGAGGACAATCTGTAGAAGGGAAAATCGATTGTGGATGAAATGGAAGGTTAATGATACTGTGGAGGTGCAGTCATATAGAACCGAGATGAGATAGCCTGGGAGTCCATTGGGAAAGCTAGCAACATGATAAGAAGATGTGGCTTATTCTCGGGAGTGCATAAGACTATCGGGACTCCCATCCCTAGGGGGTGAAAGAAGCATGAGTGTTAAAGTACCAAGGGGAAATATGAATGGGACAAATCATGTGGGGCATATTTCCACCAGGTGACAGTACCAAAATGTAATAGAGGTGAAGGTATTGCAGATCCAGATGTAGGGACCCTAAAGGTGAATGTTGGAGGGTGTGACTGGGATATGTGTTATCGGACTAATTGGTAGGTGCGGACACTAACTGATCTCCCTAGATCCACCTGGATCTAGAACAAAACACACCATAACATGACGCTTTCCTTAAGTTTTAGATATTGAATTTACTAACCAAAGAAGGATGGGTGACATACCGTTTAAATGTCGCTTCCTCTCGCCATCGTCATCCCAACTCCGTTCCAATGCTCATACAATGATGATCCTACAAAAGAACGCAACCAACCAAAGTGATAGAAATAGCATAAACTCAATATAAACCTATGTATGTGATCAAGGAATCATACAATAAAACACAACAAGCTTTATAGGAAAGAATCATATTACTGT
>ML780763.1:707361-718047 GCA_009831015.1 Picea engelmannii
CTTTTTGTTTCAAAAATTTCACTAAAAGCAATAATGAACTTTCTTAAAACAAAGAAACCCAAACTAAAAGTTTTCTTTTAAAGCGAACTATTCAGAAGAAATCTGATCTTTCCCCAAACAATTCTAAAGAAAACACATGCTTTTTAATTGAAAGACACTCAAAGCAAGAGACTAATCCTTCAAAACCAAACAAAGCAAAGATGGCTAAAAGAAACTCAAAGAATGTCAAGCAGACTGTAAACAGATCAATATAGGATCCAAAAGTTCAATCTATCTGATCAAATCAAAACTGGGTCATCAAAAGATGACAAGACCCAATCCAAAAAAGTTTACAAACAAGTTCGCAGCCTAGCAATAGAGTGCAGTGAGAGAATTAAGTATTCTCGTAGGCTAGACATTGGTAGGGTGCGAGAAGTTCGCACCTAACTGAATAGTAGGGTGCGAACATCAATGATTCTCGCACACCACTAAAGGGTACAGTGAGAGAATGCCTGTAAACAAGAAAAAAATTTAAAAAGGGCTAAATTTGAGTGAAATTTCAGATCCAGAGAGTCTGGATGGATCTCCCACAGACTCAGAGACCAGAAAACAAGCAATCAAAGCAAGGGAAACTAGACTAACTAGGAAACAATTCGTTCCCCAGTGGAGTCGCCAATTTTTTTATCGGACTAATTGGTAGGTGCGGACACTAACTGATCTCCCTAGATCCACCTGGATCTAGAACAAAACACACCAGAACATGACACTTTCCTTAAGTTTCAGATATTGAATTTACTAACCGAAGAAGGATGGGTGACATACCATTTAAATGTTGCTTCCTCTTGCCATCGCCATCCTAGCTCCATTCCAATGCTCATACAATGATGATCCTGCAAAAGAATGCAACCAACCAAAGTGATAGCAATAGCATAAACTCAATATAAACCTATGTATATGATCAAGGAATCATACAATAAAACACAACAAGCTTTATAGGAAAGAATCATATTACTGTATCATATTAAATGTGAAAGAGACATTACAAACATGGCCTTGATGTCGTAAGGTCCCTTCCAACTGTCCTTCGTTCCCCACACACTCTCACTCCAAGAATTCTGAGAGCATAGATCTGATAATATTCACAATCTATCTTGACAAAGGCAAATATCAAAGCCACTCCAGCCAAGCTAAAAATCTCCAAATCTCAATCCAATCCAAGCTAATCCCAAAAGCTCCAAGCTAACCAAAGCTAACTTTCTCCATGAGAACTCCTCTCCTTTTATAAGTTGAAGAGGATAAGGTGAGGAGGTTAGGATGATCCCACTAAATCATGAAAGCGAATAAGATCCAAACCATTCAGAAGCCACCTCACCATAGAATTTTCTCCTTCTAGAAGATTTGAGAAAACGCTTGTTTTTCCCACGTGTAGGCATTCTTGCACCCTACCTATAGAGAAACCTGCGAACATCTCACACCCTAGCTATGGTGCAACCTGTGAGAATCAGGCATTCTCGCACCCTGCCTATATAGCAACCTGTGAACTTCCTTTTTAATAGGGTTTTTACAAGGGAAAATGCAACTTCTTTTCTCAGGAAAAGTTCTTCTCCCTTCTCTCTTTAGGAACTCAGGCCACTGACCCCTTTGAAGGCAACAGATAGGTTTACATCATTAACGGTCATAGGGATGAAGAAAATAATGTGTAACAAGATGGAATTGATATTTAGAGGGAATGTTTACATGCCATTGTCAAACATATACCTAAATGGGTTGTGCTATTTTTGATGACCGTACCTACACACATTAAAACCAAATACCTGACGTGAACAATATCTAATGATAAAGAACATATAACATTTATTTGATAATTTTGAACATGAGCATGTGTACCTGGACGTGATGTGAGAAAAATGATCCCCCAGGACCGAGTGCATATGGTGACCCGAGGAATGTGACTGTGTAGATGGTAGGACCCTAATCTCGTGGATGAAGACAGATCGGGAAACAGAGGCTCTCGGCTCCTGTAACTAAGTGTGGAAGTTTGGAAAAAAGGACTATATATGGATGGTGGGCCCACAATGCTACCTCATTTGTACTCGCTTCTATAGTGAATTGATGAGAGTATTTGGAGGAGCTTTGGAGATTATGGGAGCCCGATCCGACCGATCCAAGAGTTGCAAGATTCAGGTTAGTGGTCCCATTCTCCTACATAATATGTATTTTCTATGGTTGAGCTAGGGGTCGTATGTATGGTCATAGAAGGGTAAGTTTAGGGTTAGTCCCACTAATGAGCGGGAGAAGGAATGACACAGATGCCACCTCTGCCTCGACAGAGTCGTTGCGCGACCTCCCGGTCTCAAGGATAGTTCAATCTATTTTATGAGCTGGATCGAATCTTTTTGACTCCCTGCTGGAATCTCCAGTTATCGATCCACAGGTCCTTTTTGGAAGCTCCCCTATGTGAAAAGCACTGGGCATGAGCTCCGCTTTTCCCCAAGTGACCACAAAACTATGAATAAGGGCTTATTCCAAAGTCTCTTGTCGAAATCTCGTGATCTCGCGGGTTTGTGAGCCGAAGCTCCTGACTCTTCCTTCCCAATATCACGATAACCGAAATCGTGAAATGGGTATAGCTCCTTCCCTGTCAGCGCCCTCTGTGCATGACCATCGGCTAGGCTTAATGCTAGTGCCTCTCAATAATCGCCCCTTCATGAGTTTCAGCGTCGAGCTCCCATGCTCTTATCTAGCGAATACTCGAGACGCGAGAAGTCAACGGAGTGTTGACTACTTTCTCCTGTGGTGCGTGTCCGCCTGTCAGCCACATCGGCCCCACCTTGTGGTTCTACCACGTGTTCACACCCGTGCCTCGGCTCTCGGCACTTCATGACTTCTGATGTCAAGAAGAGGTTCTCTCAACCTCCGAACCTCCGAATGCGTGATATGCGATGAGGCTCTGATCCAACGGTCCTCCCATTCTCTAGATTCAATGGCTATCCTCGCTCCTCATGATTTCATGACTTGGAGCACCCAATTCTTGGGCTCTCACCTTGCGAACTTATGAGTTTACGAGATCTGAATGCTGGAACCCTTCGGCACTTCACCGATCCCTCGATCACTGCCACCTATCCTCCTCAGATGAACGGTCTTGATCTCTTCGCGACTTCACTACTCGTGAAGTCGAAAGACTTACCTCTATGACTCCCGATGTCCGAATCCCTGATATGGGCGATCTCGCGACACTTGTCCTCCTCCGGATGGATGGATCCGATCCTTTCAAGACTTCGCCATATGTGGAGCCAAGATGCTCACCTCTGTGAGTTCTGGTGCCCGAATCTCCGAAATGGATGATTTCAGGACACGCGTCCTCCCGCAGATGGACGGCTCAGATCTAATTCACCCTTTCAGGATTTCTGATGTTGAGTGTCCGTGCTTCTATCCTCAGGACTCCCAAACTCCTGAATGTCAAAATTCTGATACCAACTCCTATAGGACTTTCACCTCTGCATGCGAGGGTTTAAACCTCGAGCTCCTCTTGACAGATCTGACGGTTGTCGGCTATTCTGAGTGAGATCCAATGCCTTAGAGTCTCTTCATCTCTGCACGCTCTTCCACTGCTTCCTGGACGTGAAATCTTCAATGGTCCAGATCTCTTCAGCTGAATCCGACGACATCTGTGCTCCTCCTAAGATTTGGTGATTTCTTCCCGCCCTTGGAATAATTCCAAATGTTCAAAGGCCTCAACCTTTGTTTCTTTTCCCTCTTCGAGCTCCACAACTTCGAGTCCTCGCCTGTGCATATGAAAATGCTACTCCTCCTAAGCTTATTCCTAAATCCTTGAAGGATTCTGACTTCTGCGCTCCTGCAGAGTCTTTGCACACAAAGTGTTATCTCTTCTGAGCTTCTCTGAGACTCAGACCTTAAGGAACTCAGTCCTTTTTCCTTCTCCTTCAGATGGAGAATTTGGATGCCCTCCTGGCACTCTATCTGCTCAAGCAACCTATTGCTGAGTCTTCAGGGTGTTCAACAACCCTGCGAAGATCCTTCAGTGGATTCTTATTCTAATTACAGAACTCAAATAGTTCTCTCCCTGTGCCTATCTACACACTGACTCAATGCCCTCCTGGCAGAGTGTCAAGAATACTCAGATGATTCTGACTTCTTAAGAACTCACAACAGAGTTCTTCTTCTATGCACTCCTTGCACCTGCTCAATGCCCACCTAGCAGAGCTTTACAGAACTCACAACAGAGTTTATGTCTGCAACTATGTCTCTTCTACACATCCTTTCCTCCTGAGGTGTTCAGCAACCTCACAGGTCTTCCTTGAGTTGATGATTTCATCTCTTGTTCCCACTTGGCACGTCTTTGTCTAAATCCGCAGAGTTCAAAAGTGCTTCTCTATACTGGTATTCAGAACCCACAGTGTTCTATCACGTCCTCCTGGCATGAAACCACAAAGAACCCTCAAACCTGAAAAATCAAACAACTCCTAAAAATGCACAAACCTATAGCATACATTCACAGCATAAATAGAACACGCACAGACATTAATTCAACACAGGAAATATGTAGGAAAAATTGTTGTTTGTATTAAATGGCAAATGCCTATTTTTACAAGGTGTTCCATAGCTCAGGCCTTAACAGAGTCTCGACTCCTTCTCTTCTGATCTCTTGACTATTACAATTGTCTCAAAATGAGATCGCAATTGATATTTTACATGAGGGGGCTCTTTGAGTGCTTCCCTCCAACCTCACCTACCCTATTCAATTACATTGAATGGGTTGTCTAGTCCACAATCTGGATCCAGATCTGAGCCTTCAACATTTAAGGCCTACCTAATTCTACACCTGTGCAAAGCACGGCCTCATGGCTCAACAACCTACAACATTTAATTACATTCAAATTCAATTTGAAAATGAGGGTTGCGCCTCTCTTCAGCCTTGAATGCACATGTTGACATGGCTGGCTAGCTGACATGGAGAGATGCTCTTGCATCATACTCCTCAGCTGCAAAATCCATGAGCTCATGCTCATGAGCTTCCACTCTCAGTTGTGGAAATCCTCCTGGATCCCAAATCATCTTCTAGAGCTAGCTCCTTGCTCCACTTCCTTATTGTTGTTGTTTATTTTCTGCTCAGCCTCTCCTTGCTGGTAGTTCTTTCTGACCTGATCATCAGTTCCCTGATCTTCTCGATCACTTCGTCCAGCTTCTCCAATGGCTAGCTCTGCTTTTGCAGTCTCCTTATCTGCAAAAATTGACTGAACTTGGGTAGATCACCATGAGCTCCCATGCCATCTTCTTCATCTTCTGTGGCCTTAACTTTCCACCCTACTGCAAGGTTCAACTCTGCAGTCTTCATCAACTTTTTAGCTCCCTGGCTGAAATCTCTAAGCGATTCCTGAAAATTCTCCTCTACCAATACCTGCTCATGGCAGTCACCTGCTAGCTCTGGATTTTTCAGCCAATCCTCTAGCATCTCTAGCTCCATCTCCCATGGAGTGATCAATCTGCCTACCTGCTCTTCGACTTCTTCTGCTATCATCTTCAGTGCTGTAGCTTCCTCAGCTTCCTAGCTAAAAGTATTGAGCCATTCCTCAGAATTCTCATTCTCCTCTTCTTGGGCAACCTCAAATATCTACTCCAATTCTTCTCTGACAATCTCAGCTAGTTGTCCTGCTTCTGTTGTTGCTGCATCTAAAACACAGACTTCTACCTCCTCTTGGGCTAATGGTAGGAATACCTAAATTCCCCCAATCATTTGAAGGCTGCTCGGATCCTCCCCTTCTGTCATCTCCTCAGGTCGATTCAAACTCACCTCTGAGTTTATGAGACCCTCATATAGTCTCATCTTCTCATCCCTGCCCACCTAGAAAATTGGGATTTTCCTGTTGCCCTCCTAGCAGTCTATGGAATCAACTAATCCCATCTTTGTTCCCTTGCCCACCTGGAAAATTGGAAACTCTCAGCTGCCCTCCTGGTAGTCTATGAGATCCCGCAGCGATCTCGATCCATTGCCCACCTAGCAATGTCAAATTCCCTAGTTGTCCTCATGATAGTCTATGAGATCCTGCAGTGATCTCAACTCTTTGCCCACCCGGAAATTGGGAATTTCCTCTCTGGCCTCCTAGCAGTGTTTGAGATCTTCAGCCGATCCCATTTCATCCTCTGCATCACTGAGATTTCTCCCAGTCTCTGGCTCACATATCTGAACCATCTTCTCTGGTCCATTGTGGTTTTCAACATGCCTCAACCACCTTCTTAACAACCTACGTTGTCTTCTAGCCATCAACTCCTTGATTGGCCATTTTGCTTTCATCTTCATAGGATATTCATATACCCATCTCGACTTGGCATTCTGCTGCATCCACAATGCAAGATTTTCCATCTCTGCCCTTATATCAGCGAGCTCTTCATCTATTTGTTCTTTGCTCATCAGCTCTGGGTTTTTCCTTCCAGCATATCTACAGCCTTCAATAGCCATCTTGCTGTCTATCTGTCTGCCCTCCTGGAAAACCTGCTGCTGTCACTCTGCACCCTGAGTGTTTCCAGCCTCTTCCACAGTCCTCCTGATTGTCTCCTTCATTGTTGCCTACCTGCAAACAACCATCACAAAGTCTCCAACACTCTATCTTCGTTTGCTCCTCCAATCTGAAATATAAAAACAGAATCTGGGCTCTGATACCACTTGACGCAGATGCCACCTCTGCCTCGACAGACTCGCTACGCAACCTCCCGGTCTTAAGGATCCTTCAATCTATTTTATGAGCTGGATCGACTCTTTTTGACTCCCTGCTGGAATCTCCAGTTATGGATCCACAGGTCCTTTTAGGAAGATCTCCTGTGCGAACAACACTAGGCATGAGCTCCGCTTTTCCCCAAGCAACCACAGCGCTATGACCAAGAGCCTATCCCAAAGTCTCTTGTCAAAATCTCACGATCTCGCGGGTTCGTCAGTCGAAGCTACCAACTCTTCCTTCCCAATCTCATGATAACCGAAATCATGAAATGGGTATAGCTCCTTCCCTCTCAGCTCCCTCCATGCGTGACCACCAGCTAGGCTTAATTCTTGCACCTCTCGCTACTCGCCCCTTCACGATTTTCAACATCGAGCTCCCATGCTCTTATCTCGCGAATCCCCGAGACACAAGAAGTCAACGGAGTGTTGACTCCTTTCTTCTGCGGCGTGTGTCTGCCTATCAACCACGTAGGCCCCACCTTGTGGTTCTGCCACGTGTTCACACTCGTTCCTCGGCTCTTGGCACTTCGTGACTTCTGATGTCGAGAAGAGGTCCGCTCAACCTCCAAACCTCCGAACATGCGATGTGCGATGAGGCTCTGATCCAATGATCCTCCCATTCTCTAGATTCAATGGCTGTCCTCGCTCCTCGCAATTTCATGACTTGGAGGACCCAATTCTTGGGCTCTCACCTTGCAAACTTTCGAGTTTATGAGATCTGAATCCTGGACCCCTTTGGCACTTCGCCGATCGCTCGATCGCTGCCACCTGTCCTCCTCAGATGGACGGTCCTTATCTCTTCGCAACTTCACTACTCGTGAAGTCAAAAGACTTCCCTCTATGACTCCCGATGTCTGAATCCCTGATATGGGCGATCTCGCAACACCTATCCTCCTCCATATGGACAGCTCCTATCCTTTCGAGACATCGCCAGATGCGAAGTCAAGATGCTCACCACTGTGAGTCCTGGTGCCTGAATCTCCGAAATGGATGATTTCATGACATGTTTCCTCCCGCAGATGGACGACTTAGATATAATTCACCCTTTTAGTATATCTGATGTTGAGTGCCCGAGCTTCCGTCCTCAAGACTCCTGAACTCCCGAATGATGAAATTCCGATACCAACTCCTTCGGTACTTTCACATCTGCTTGCGAGGGTTTAAACCATGAGCTCCTATCGACAGATCTGACGGCTGTCGTCTATTCTGAGTGAGATCCAATGGCTCACAATCTCTTTGGATCTGCATGCTCTTCCACTTCTTCCTGGACGTGAAATCTTCAACGGTCCAGATCTCTTCAGATGAATCCGACGACAGTTGATCAGAATCTGGACCAGGGGTCTAAAAAATGCTCAATTTTCAAACTGCTCGGAATGCTACGAAAATGGTGCCATCGCGTCCGTCTCGTTCTCCTGATTCTGGCGGTATATTTATTTTCGCAAACGGAGTCCGTATGGAGAAGTTATTGAGGTCTGTTCGTCGAGCCAAACAGGCAAAAATTTTATGCTGACTGTACCTGTCCGTACAGTCCGTACAGGACACGTGGCAGGCCGTACAGCACACGTGGTGTGTCCGTACAGGACACATGGCAGCTCCAGGTGCTGACATGTGGCATGCAGTAATGGGCTTTTTGGTGTACGGTTTGACTGATTGGGAGGTGACACGTGTCACCACTGGATGGGTGACACGTGGCACCAAGGTGACATCAGCATCCTGCGTGGCAGGCTGACGCAGCATTGACTGGACCGTACGGAGTGACGTGGCATAGTTTTATTGGTTGGCAGTTGGACGAGTAGAATTTGTATACGTGGCATCATCGGGCGAATGAAGGGCTGCCACGTGGCCCAATCCCGGGCTGCCACGTGGCACCCTGGGTTTGACTATTGGGTTTGCATACAAAATTTTATATGTCGCCAGGTGGATTCGAACGTCCGACCTCCGCCAACTTTAGCGATTTAATAAACCTCCACTAACCGTTATGGCGCCAATCTTTTGTTGTTATATGTGTCTATACGCATATATTTAATTGTGGTATAGTTCAAAAAGTAAAGGGGTTCGGGCCGGGGCCTAGCCCCGGCCCACAGTCCTATCACACGCATTCATATAACAGTGGCTTTGGTGCGCGGGAGAGTATTGTAAAGGACCCGTGGTCATATAGCAAATACATGTGACCATGTATTGACACCTTCGCGCGGAGTATTCAAAGGTTAAACCACGGTTTTAATGGTACAACATGTGACCATTGCAAAGGGTTGTTGCACGCGGTTTGGTAGTTGGGCGCGGATTTAATTAAACCCAAAGTTTTGGTGGTAATGCATATTACAATGTGGCGTGCACATTTGTAACTTAAACCCAGGTTCGATTACAAACACAATTACCACATTTTATTTGGCGTGTGTATTAAATTTAGAACCCGGTTCTATTACAATGTGACCACTGGTGTTGTATTGTGCGCGGTGTGGGGTTAACCGTGCCTTTTATTTATTGTACGCGGATTAAACTTGGTGTTATATTTGTGGATTTAAAACGGTCAATGCAACCACATCCATCGCCACTTGTCAAGCCCAGAACGAGTCTGGCAGTATTGGCCCTTTTTATGCGCGGGGCATTGCCACATGGCCCATGCGCCCAACACCTCCGAGCTTGGGGGCTGGATTTCCGTTAACCGTACGACAGATTGCACCAATTTCGGGAACGTGCGTGGGTGCTAGGTTTTGTGATCGAAAATGCTCAGAGCTAGGTTTCATTCTGGACAGGTGCATAATGGCGAACAGATAACCAGAGCCAAAGGGGAAAAATGGCAGCAAGCATAACTTTTGGAGTTTTTGGCCAAATGAGGTGCCGAAAAAGCCCAGGTAGGGGTTTTTGGACGTTCTGAGTCCATTGGCACAGCTTTCACAGGCATTTGAAGACTTTTAATGTGGGTTTTTAACCATTTAAGTTTGAGGAAGCTCCATGAAGCTTGAAGTCCTCATTGTTTGAGGCATTGCTCTGATGAGCACATATTCATTTTCTGAGATTGAATAGTCATTCTTGACTGTTTATTACGCTCTAAATTCATTGGGATAGGTTTCAGATCCATTGGAGGACTTCTACAGGTATTTTTACCTCATTCTTTCTCAGGGAAGCTTGGAGGCCACTTGTAGAAGAGGTCATTGCTGGATGAGCCATTGTCCATTTGCAGAGTTTTTACAGTCATTTTTGGGGTTTTTATGTATTCTAAACTCAATGGTACAGCCTGTAAATCCATTTGACTTGAGCAGCAGCTTGTAAGGATCATTTGACAAACTAATCCCAAAGAGCCAAGTCCATTGAAGGAGGCTCAAGGAGACGTAGCCCAGAGAGGGGTGAACTCCTTTATCATCTTGGTATTGCTATGAGTTTTATGTGTTATTTGCTGCACTTTTTATGGCTGTGTATTTGATTATAACACATATTTAAGCATTTAAAAGGACATTCCTCACACATGAACATTGCAAAGAAGAACCAAGAACTTAACCCATAAACCCTCTTGCACGTTTTAAACACATGAAGCAAGGTCCTGTTAAGATTTATTTTAATGAGGTAGAGGGTGCTTGCATAGCATAACAAGTCAACCTTCTATTTTCAGATCAGATGGTATCAGAGCATAGATTATTTTGCTCATGTATTTGCCAATGATAGCTTGAGTTTTAGCTGTTGGTATTTGTGCAAGTTTGGTGTTGAAGTTTGTTATCTTGCAAGTATGGAGGAAGCTTTAAGCATTGATAGTTCTCCTACATCTTCCAAATCTGAGTTCTTCTAGGATATGGTACATGTGTTGTGGAAAGATAGGGAAGAGAGCATTGTCCATCAAGAGCAGTTGGTGGCCATGAAGGAGGAAAAAGAACAACTTCTTGAAAAGTTGCAGGAGATGGAAAAACAACTCCAAGAAGCAAAAGAAACCCTTACACAGTACATGCATGCACATGAGGTATGTAATGTTAGTTTGCCTT
>ML780763.1:718421-746309 GCA_009831015.1 Picea engelmannii
CAATGTTGGACATTACATCCAACCTCTCATCCAAGGCACAAGAAGCAGTTGGGTGAAAAGATTGACAAGAATGGAAGAGGAGATTCCATCATTGAAGTGGGTCCAGATGATTCACAAGAAGACAAATTTCAGCAGAAGGATTCGCCATTGAGTTGGCTTGGTAAGAAATGGTTAGATTTCTTGAGTAAGTAAGGCTTTCATTCTTTTGGAAGTAGATGCATATTTCAGCCTTATCTTTTCATTTTGTTGAAATTCACAAGTTGTAGCAGTTGTCATAAGTTGCAAAGATGCAAGTTTGCTTGTGTAGGCATTCATTTTTGAAAGCATACTTGTGGTATACCACCTCATTCAAGAACATGCAAAAGAGGAGTATGCTGTCCATTTTATGACAGCCATATACACTTTTCATTTTCATCTCTTTAGTACCCACATGATTTGGGTTTATGCACGTATGTTTATACAGGAGAAAGAGTTGAAGAAGCTATGCACATGCATTTGATTTCGTGAGTGCATAAACATTGAACTTGATGTTAGTTCATCATGGATGAGTCATGATTGTAGCATGATTGTTTATCATGTCTTTAGACTTGTCATTTTGGAAGCTTGATGCATTTCCCATGAGTCTTGATTTGTGTCGATTTTTGCTTGACGACCATGTGTGTTGTTCATGGTTTTCGACTTGTGTTTAGTCGATTGAGTTGGATGACTGGTAAGTCAATTTTGAGTGCACTAAAGTACAGGAAAACAACATGTGCTTTGATGAAGCACAAGATGCGACAGTTGCTTGAAGAGCAATAAGACTTTGCTGTCATTATTTTTCAGTCTTGTATCAATTTATTTTCAAGATTGATGTTTTTCTTGGCTTGTGACAAGATGTCGCAGGAAAATTTTGCAGCCATTGGAGAGCGGATTGTTGATGCCAAAGAGTCCACAAGAGGGACTTAATTCTCAGTGGGAAGGTTGGCAGTCTTCCAAGAGAAGAGAGAACAGTGGGTCAGCAGCAGCCAGAGAGCAGTGGTTGAGGGACATAGTCAGTTGCAGTGCAAGGCATGTCAAAGTACCCAGGTCATTATCGAAAAATATTTTCAAGTAGAATCAGTGGATATAACTTGAAAGAAGAAGAGTATTGAAGCTCAGATCAATGATTATAAGCTTTTGTGGGTCCAAAAGCCTTTCAGTGGGAAGGCGTGATTAGAATCTGGACCAGGGGTCTAAAAAAATGCTCAATTTTCAAAGTGCTCGGAATGCGACGAAAACGGTGCCATTGCGTCCGTCTCGTTCTCCTGATTCCGGCGGTATATTTATTTTCGCAAACGGAGTCCGTATGGAGAAGTTATTGAGGTCTGTTCGCCGAGCCAAACAAGCAAAAATTTTATGCTGACTGTACCTGTCCGTACAGTCCGTACAAGACACATGGTAGGCCGTACATCACACGTGGCATGTCCATATAGGACACGTGGCGGCTCCAGGTGCTGACACGTGGCATGCAGTAATGGGCTTTTTGGTGTACGGTTTGACCGATTGGGAGGTGACACGTGTCACCACTGGATGGGTGACACGTGGCACCAGGGTGACGTCAGCATCCTGCGTGGCAGGCTGACGCAGCATTGACTGGACCGTACGGAGTGACGTGGCACATTTTTATTGGTTGGCAGTTGGACGAGTATAATTTGTATACGTGGCATCATCGGGCGAATGAAGGGCTGCCACGTGGCCCAATCCCGGGCTGCCACGTGGCACCCTGGGTTTGACTATTGGGTTTGCATACAAAATTTTATATGTCACCGGGTGGATTCGAACGTCCGAACTCCGCCAACTTTAGCGATTTAATAAACCTCCACTAACCGTTATGGCGCCAATCTTTTGTTGTTATATGTGTCTATACGCATATATTTAATTGTGGTATAGTTCAAAAAGTAAAGGGGTTCGGACCGGGGCCTAGCCCCGGCCCACAGTCCTATCGCACGCATTCATATAACAGTGGCTTTGGCACACGGGAGAGTATTGTAAAGGACCCATGGTCATATAGAAAATACATGTGACCATGTATTGACACCTTCGCGTGGAGTATTCAAAGGTTAAACCACGGTTTTAATGGTACAACATGTGACCATTGCAAAGGGCTGTTGCACGCGGTTTGGTAGTTGGGCGCGGATTTAATTAAACCCAAAGTTTTGGTGGTAATGCATATTACAATGTGGCGCGCACATTTGTAACTTAAACCCAGGTTCGATTACAAACACAATTACCACATTTTATTTGGCGTGTGTATTAAATTTAGAACCCGGTTCTATTACAATGTGACCACTGGTGTTGTATTGTGCGTGGTGTGGGGTTAACCGTGCCTTTTATTTATTGTACATGGATTAAACTTGGTGTTATATTTGTGGATTTAAAACGGTCAATGCAACCACATCCATCGCCACTTGTCAAGCCCAGAACGAGTCTGGCAGTATTGGCCCTTTTTATGCGCGGGGCATGGCCACATGGCCCATGCGCCCAACACCTCCGAGCTTGGGGGCTGGATTTCCGTTAACCGTTCGACAGATTGCACCAATTTCGGGAACGCGCATGGGTGCTGGGTTTTGTGAGCAAAAACGCTCAGAGCTAGGTTTCATTCTGGACAGGTGCAGAATGGCGAACAGATAACCAGAGCCAAAGGGGAAAAATGGCAGCAAGCATAACTTTTGGAGTTTTTGGCCAAATGAGGTGCCGAAAAAGCCCAGGTAGGGGTTTTTGGACGTTCTGAGTCCATTGGCACAGATTTCACAGGCATTTGAAGACTTTTAATGCAGGTTTTTAACCATTTAAGTTTGAGGAAGCTCCATGAAGCTTGAAGTCCTCATTGTTTGAGGCATTGCTCTGATGAGCACATATTCATTTTCTGAGATTGAATAGTCATTCTTGACTGTTTATTACTCTTTGAATTCATTGGGATAGGTTGCAGATCCATTGGAGGACTTCTACAGGTATTTTTACCTCATTCTTTCTCAGGGAAGCTTGGAGGCCACTTGTAGAAGAGGTCATTGCTGGATGAGCCATTGTCCATTTGCAGAGTTTTTACAGTCATTTTTGGGGTTTTTATGTATTCTAAACTCAATGGTACAGCCTGTAAATCCATTTGAGTTGAGCAGCAGCTTGTAAGGAGCATTTGACAAACTAATCCCAAAGAGCCAAGTCCATTGAAGGAGGCTCAAGGAGACGTAGCCCAGAGAGGGGTGAACTCCTTTATCATCTTGGTATTGCTGTGAGTTTTATGTGTTATTTGCTGCACTTTTTATGGCTGTGTATTTGATTATAACACATATTTAAGCATTTAAAAGGACATTCATCACACATGAACATTGCAAAAAAGAACCAAGAACTTAACCCATAAACCCTCTTGCACGTTTTAAACACATGAAGCAAGGTCCTGTTAAGATTTATTTTAATGAGGTAGAGGGTGCTTGCATAGCATAACAAGTCAGCCTTCTATTTTCAGATCAACAGTTGTGCTCCTCCTGAGCTTCGACGCTTTCTTCCCAGCCTTGGAATAATTCCAAGTGTTCAAAGGCCTCAACCTTTGTTTATTTTCCCTCCTCCAGCTCCACAAATTCGAGTCCTCACCTGCGCGTATGAAAACGCTACTCCTCCTGAGCTTATTCCCGAATCCTTGAAGGATTCTGACTTTTGCACTCCTGCAGAGTCTTCGCACACAAAGTGTTACCTCTTCTAAGCTTCTTTGAGACTCCCACCTTAAGGAACTCATTCCTTTTTCCTTCTCCCTTATATGGAGAATTTGAATGCCCTCCTAGAACATTGTCTGCTCAAGCAACCTATTGCTGAGTCTTCAGGGTGTTCAACAACCCTGTGAAGATCCTTCAGTGGATTCTTCTTCTAATTACAGAACTCAAAGAGTTCTCTCCCTGTGCTGATCTGCACACTGACTCAATTCCCTCCTGGCAGAGTGTCAAGAATCCTCAGATGATTCTGACTTCTTAAGAACTCACAGCAGAGTTCTTGTTCTATGCACTCCTTGTACTTGCTCAATGCCCAACTGGCAGAGCTTTACAGAAATCACAACAGAGTTTTTGTCTGCAAATATGTCTCTTCTACACAACCTTGCCTCCTGAGGTGTTCAACAACCTCACAGGTCTTCCTCAAGTTGATGATTTCATCTCTTCTTCCCACTTGGCACGTCTTTGTCTAAATCTGCAGAGTTCAGAAGTGCTTCTCTGCACTGGTATTCAGAACCTGCAGTGTTTTGTCATGCCCTCCTAGCATGAAACCACAAAGAACCCTCAAACCTGAAAATCAAACAACTCCTGCAAATGCACAAACCTACAACATACATTCACAGCATAAATAGAACACGCACAGACATTCATTCAACACAGGAAATATGCAGGAAAAGCTGTTGTTTGTATTAAATGGCAAATGCCTGTTTTTACAAGGTGTTCTTGAGCTCATACTTTAACAGAGTCTCGGCTCCTTCTCTTCTGCTCTCTCGACTATTACAACTCTCTCAAAATGAGATCGCAATTGATCTTTTACATGAGGGGGCTCTTTGAGCGATTCCCTCCAACCTCACCTACCTTATTCAATTACAATGAATGGGTTGTCTAGTCCACAATCTGGATCTAGATCTCAGCCTTCAACATTTAAGGCCTACCTACTTCTACGCCTGTGCAAAGCATGGCCTCATGGCTCAACAGCCTACAACATTTAATTACATGCAAATTCAATTTGAAAACGAGGGTTGTGCCTCTCTTAAGCCTTGAATGCATGCGCCGACATGGCTGGCTGGCTGATGTGGAGAGATGCTCCTGCATCATACTCCTCAGCTGCATAATTCATGCTCATGAGCTTCCACTCTCTGCTATGGAACTCCTCCTGGATCCCAAATCATCTTCTGGAGCTAGCTCCTCGCTCCACTTCCTTGTTGCTACTGTTGCTACTGCTGCTTTGCTGCTCAGCCTCTCCTCGCTGGTAGTCCTTATTGACCTGATCATCAGCTCCCTGATCTTCTCGATCACTTCGTCCAGCTACTCTAGTGGCTGGCTCTACTTTTGTAGTCTCCTTAGCTGCAAAAATTGACTGAAATTGGGCAGATCACCATGATCTCCCATGCCATCTTCTTCATCTTCTGTAGCTTTAACTTGCCACCCTGCTGCAAGGTTCAGCTCTGCAGTCTTCATCACCTTTTCAGCTCCCTGGCTGAAATCTCTGAGCGATTCCTCAGAATGCTCCTCTGCCAATACCTGCTCATGGAAGTCACTTGCTGGCTCTAGATTGTTCATCCAATCCTCTATCATCTCTAGCTCCATTTCCCATGGAGTGATCAATCTACCTGCCTACTCTTCGGCTTCTTCTGTTGTCAGCTTCAATGTTGCAGCTTCCTCAACTTTCTGGCTAAAAGTATTGATATATTCCTTGGAATGTTCATTCTCTTCTTCTTGGGCAGCCTCAGATATCTGCTCCAATTCTTCTTTGACAGTCTCAGCTAGTTATCCTGCTTCCGTTGTTGCTGCATCTGCAACACAGATTTATGTCTCCTCTTGGGCTAATGGTAGGAATACCTGAATTCCCCCAATAATTAGAAGGCTCCTCTGATCCTCCCCTTCTGTCAGCTCCTTAGGCTAATTCAAACTCACCTCTGAGTTTATGAGACCCTCAGATAGTCTCACCTGCTCATCCTTGCCCACCTAGAAAATTGGGATTTTCCTGCTACCCTCCTGGCAATCTATGGAATCAACTAATCCCATCTCTGTTCCCTTGCCCACCTGGCAAATTGGAAACTCTCGGCTTCCCTCCTGGCATTCTATGAGATCCCGCAGCAATCTCAATCCATTGCCCACCTAGCAATGTGAAATTCCCTGGCTGTCCTCATGACAGTCTATGAGATCCCACAATGATCTCAACTCTTTGCCGACCTGGAAATTGGGAATTTCCTCTCTGCCCTCCTGCCAGTTCTTGAGATATTAATCTGATCCCATTTCATTCTCTGCATCACTGATATTTCTCCCAGTCTCTAGCTCACATATCTGAACCATCTTCTCTGGTCCATTGTGGTTTTTAGCATGCCTCAACCACCTTCTTAATAGCCTACGCTGTCTTCTAGCCATCAACTCCTTGACTGGCCATTTTTCTTTCGTCTTCATGGGCCATTCATATACGCATATCGACTTGTCATTCTGCTGCATCCGCAATGCAAGCTTTTCCATCTCCACCCTTATATCGACAAGCTCTTCATCTATTTTTGCTTTGCTCATCAGCTCTAGGTTTTTCCTTCCAGCATATCTACGGCCTTCAATAGCCATCTTGCTGTCTATTTGTCTGCCCTCCTGGAAAACCTACTGCTGTCACTCTGCACCCTAAGTGTTTCTAGCCTCTTCCATAGTCCTCCTGACTATCTCCTTGATTGTTTCCTACCTGCAAACAACCATCACAGAGTCTCCAACACTATGTCTTCCTTTGCTCCTCCTGTCTAAAATATACAAACAAAATCTGAGCTCTGATACCACTTGACGCAGATGCCACCTCTACCTCGACAGAGTCACTGCGTGACCTCCCAGTCTTAAGGATCGTTTAATCTCTTTTATCAGCTGGATTGGCTCTTTTTGACTCCCTGTTGGAATCTCTAGTTATTGATCCACAGGTCCTTTTCGGAAGCTCCCCTGTGTGAATAGAACTAGGAGTGAGCTCTTCTTTTCCCCAAGTGACCACAGTGCTATGACCAAGGGCCTATCCGAAAGTCTCTTGTTGAAATCTCTCAATCTCGCGGGTTCGTGAGTCGAAGCTCCCAACTCTTCCTTCCCAATCTCATGATAACCGAAATCACAAAATGGGTATAGCTCCTTCCCTGTCAGCGCCCTCCACACATGACCACCAGCTAGGCTTAATGCTAGCGCCTCTCCCTACTCGCCCCTTCACGAGTTTCAGCATCGAGCTCCAATGCTCTTATCTCGCAAATCCCTGAGATGCGAGAAGTCAATGGAGTGTTGACTCCTTTCTACTACGACACGTGTCCGCCTGTCAACCATGCGGGCCCCACCTTGTGGGTCTACCACTTGTTCACACTCATTCCTCGACTCTCGGCACTTCGAGACTTCTAATGTCGAGAAGAGGTCCTCTCAACCTCCGAACCTACGAACGTGCGATGTGTGATGAGGCTCTAATCCAACGGTCCTCCCGTTCTCTGGATTCAATGGCTTTAATAGCTCCTCATGGTTTCGCGACTTGGAGCACCCAATTCTTGGGCTCTCACCTTGCGAACTTCTGAGTTTATGAGATCCGAATCCTGGACCCCTTAGGCACTTTTCCGATCCCTCGATCACTACCACCTATCCTCCTCAGATGGATGGTCCTAATCTCTTCACAACTTCGCTACTCGTGAAGTCGAAAGAATTCCCTCTATGACTCCCGATGTCTGAATCCCCGATATGGGAAATATCGCGACACCTGTCCTCCTTCGGATGGATGACTCCGATCCTTTCGCGACTTCACCAGATGCGAAGTCAAGATGCTCACCTCTGTGAGTCCAGGTGCCCAAATCTCTGAAATGGACGATTTTGCAACACACGTCCTCCCGCAGATGTATGGCTCAGATCTAATTCATTCTTTCGGGATTTTTGATGTCGAGTGCTCGGGCTTCCGTCCTCAGGACTCCCAAACTCTCGAATGTCGAAACTCTGATACCAACTCCTTCGGGACTATCACCTCTGCTTGAGATGGTTTAAACGTCGAGCTCCTCTCGATAGATCTGACAACTGTCAGCTATTCTGAGTGCGATCCAATGACTCCGAATCTGTTCGACTCTGCACGCTCTTCCACTGCTTCCTGGACGTGAAATCTTCAATGGTCCAGCTCTCTTCGGCTGAATCCGATGAAAGTTGTGCTCCTCCTGAGCTTTGGCACTTTCTTCCCGTCCTTGGAATAATTCTAAATGTTCAAAGGCCTCGACCTTTGTTTCATTTCCCTTTGTGACATCCACAACTTCAAGTCCTCGCCTGCACGTATGAAAACGCTACTCCTCCTGAGCTTATTCCCGAATCCTTGAAGGATTCTGACTTCTGCGGTCCTGCAAAGTATTTGCACACAAAGTGTTATCTCTTCTGATCTTCTCTGAGACTCAGACCTTAAGGAACTGAGTCCTTTTTCCTTCTCCCTTAGATGGAGAATTTGGATTCCCTCCTGGCACTCTGTCTACTCAAGCAACCTATTGCTGAGTCTTCAGGGTGTTCAGCAACCCTACGAAGATCCTTCAGTGGATTCTTCTTCTAATTACAGAACTCAAAGAGTTCTCTCCCTGTGCCTATATGCACACTGACTCAATGCCCTCCTAGCAAAGTGTCAAGAATCCTCAGATGATTCTGACTTCTTAAGAACTCACAACAAAGTTCTTCTTCTATGCACTCCTTGCACCTGCTCAATGCCCACCTGGCAGAGCTTTACAGAACTCACAACAGAGTTTTTGTCTGCAACTATGTCTCTTCTACACAGCCTTGCCTCCTGAGGTGTTCAACAGCCTCACAGGTCTTCCTCGAGTTGATGATTTCATCTCTTGTTCCCAATTGGCATGTCTTTGTCTGAATCCATAGAGTTCAGAAGTGCTTCTCTGCACTGGTATTCAGAACCCGCAGTGTTCTGTCACACCCTCCTGGCATGAAACCACAAAGAACCCTCAAACCTGAAAATCAAACAACTCCTGCAAATGCACAAACCTACAGCATACATTCACAGCATAAATAGAACATGCACAGACATTCATTCAACATAGGAAATATACAGGAAAAATTGTTGTTTGTATTAAATGGAAAATGCCTGTTTTTACAAGGTGTTCTTGAGCTAAGACTTTAACAGAGTCTCGTATCCGTCTCTTCTACTCTCTCAACTATTACAATTCTCTCAAAATGAGATCGTAATTGATATTTTACATGAGGAGTCTCTTCGAGCGCTTCCCTCCAACCTCACCTACCCTATTCAATTACATTGAATGGGTTGTCTAGTCCAAAATCTGGATCTAGATCTCAGCCTTCAACATTTAAGGCCTACCTACTTCTACGCCTGTGCAAAGCACGGCCTCACAACTCAACAACCTACAACATTTAATTACATTCAAATTCAATTTGAAAACGAGGGTTGCGCCTCTCTTCAGCCTTGAATGCACGCGCTGATGTGGTTGGCTGGTTGATGTGGAGAGAGGCTCCTGTATCAGACTCCTCAGCTGCAAAATTCATGAGATCATGCTCATGAGCTTCCACTCTCAGCTGTGGAAATCCTCCTGGATCCCAAATCATCTTCTGCAGCTGGCTCCTCGCTCCACTTCCTTGCTGTTGCTTTTCTACTCAGCCTCTCCTCACTAGCAGTCCTTGCTGACCTGATCATTAGCTCCCTGATCTTCTCGATCACTTCGTCCAGCTGTTCCAGTGGTTGGCACTGCTTTTGCAGTCTCCTCAGTTGAAAACATTGACTGAAATTGGGCAGATCACCATGATCTCCCATGCCATCTTCTTCATCTTTTGTGGCCTTAACTTGCCACCCTACTCCAAGGTTCAGCTCTGCAGTCTTCATCACCTTTTCAGCTCCCTAGCTGAAATCTCTGAGCGATTCCTTAGAATGCTCCTCTGCCAATACCTGCTTATGGCAGTCACCTACTGGCTCTGGATTGTTCAGCCAATCCTCTAGCATCTCTAGCTCCATCTCCCATGGAGTGATCAATATGCCCGCCTGCTCTTCAGCTTCTTCTGCTGTCAGCTTCAATGCTGCAGCTTCCTCAGCTTCTTGGATAAAAGTATTGAGCAATTCCTCGGAATTCTCATTCTCTTTTTCTTGGGTAGCCTCAGATATATTCTCCAATTCTTCTCTGACTATCTCAACTAGCTGTCCTGCTTCTGTTGTTGCTGCATCTGCAACACAGATTTCTGCCTCCTCTTGGGCTAGTGGTAGGAATACCTGAATTCCCCCAATCATTAGAAGGCTCCTCTGATCCTCCTCTTCTGTCAGCTCCTCGGGCTGATTCAAACTCACCTCTGAGTTTATGAGACCCTCAAATAGTCTCATCTGCTCATCCCTGCCCACCTAGCAAATTTGGATTTTCCTGTTGTCCTCCTGGAAGTCTATGGAATCAATTGATCCCATCTCTATTCCCTTGCACACCTGGAAAATTGGAAACTCTCGGGTGCCTTCCTGGCAGTCTATGAGATCCCACAGTGATCTTGATCAATTGCCCATCTGGCAATGTGAAATTCCCTGGCTATCCTCATGACAGTCTATGAGATCCCACAGCGATCTCAACTCTTTTCCCACCTAGAAATTGGGAATTTCCTCTCTTCCCTCCTGGCAGTGCTTGATATCTTCAGCCGATCCCATTTCAACCTCTACATCACTGAGATTTCTCCCAGTCCCTGGCTCACATATCTGAACCATCTTCTCTGGTCCATTGTGGTTTTCAGCATGCCTCAACCACCTTCTTAACAACCTACGTTGTCTTCTAGCCATCAACTCCTTGACTGGCCATTTTTCTTTCGTCTTCATGGGCCATTAATATACCCATCTCAACTTGGCATTCTATTGTATCCGCAATGCAAGCTTTTCCATCTCCACCCTTATATCACCGAGCTCTTCATCTATTTCTTCTTTGCTCATCAGCTCTGGGTTTTTCCTTCTAGCATATCTACAACCTTCAATAGCCATCTTGTTGTCTATCTGTCTACCCTCCTGGAAAACCTATTGTTGTCACTCTGCACTGTGAGTGTTTCCTGCCTCTTCCACAGTCCTCCTGACTGTCTCCTTGATTGTTGCCTACCTGCAAACAACCATAATAGAGTCTCTAGCACTCTGTCTTCCTTTGCTCCTCTTGTCTGAAATATACAAATAGAATCTGAGCTCTGATACCACTTGACACAGAAGCCACCTCTGCCTCTACAGAGTCATTGCATGACCTCTCGGTCTTAAGGATTATTCAATCTATTTTATGAGCCGGATCGGCTCTTTTTGACTCCATGCTGGAATCTCGAGTTATTAATCCACGGGTCCTTTTTGGAAGCTCCCCTGTGTGAAAAACACTATGCATGAGCTCTTCTTTTCCCCAAGCGACCACAACGCTATGACCAAGGGTCTATCCCAAAGTCTCTTGTAGAAATTTCGCGATCTTGCGGGTTCATGAGTCAAATCTCCCGACTCTTCCTTCCCAATCACACGATAACCGAAATCGCGAAATGGGTATAGCTCCTTCCCTGTTAGCACCCTCTGCGCATGACCACCGGCTAGGCTTAATGCTAGCGTCTCTCACTACTTGCCCCTTCATGAGTTTCAGCGTCGAGCTCCCATACTCTTATCTCGCAAATCCCTGAGACATGAGAAGTCAACGGAGTGTTGACTCCTTTCTCCTACAGCACGTGTCCGCCTGTCAACCACGCGGACCCAACCTTGTAGTTATGACACACGTTCACACTCATGCCTCGGCTCTCAGCACTTCGTGACTTCTGATGTCGAGAAGAGGTCCTCTCAACCTCCGAACCTCAGAACGCACAATGTGCAATGAGGCTCTGATCCAACGGTCCTCCCGTTCTCTGGATTCAATGGTTGTCCTCACTCCTCACGATTTCACGACTTGGAGCACCCAATTCTTGGGCTCTCACCTTGCGAACTTCTGAGTTTATGAGATCCAAATCCTAAACCCCTTCAGCACTTTTCCGATCCCTCGATCACTGCCACCTGTCCTCCTCAGATGGACGGTCCTGATCTCTTTGTGACTTCGCTACTCGTAAATTCGAAAGACTTCCCTCTATGACTCCCGATGTCTAAATCCTCGATATGGGTGATCTCGCGACACCTATGCTCCTCTGGATGGATGGATCTGATCCTTTCGGGACTTCACCAGATGAGAAGTCATGATGCTCACCTCTGTGAGTCCCAGTGCCTGGATCTCTGAAATGGATGATTTCGCGACACACGTCCTCCCACAGATGGACGACTCAGATCTAATTCACCCTTTCAGGATTTCTAATGTCGAGTGTCCGATCTTCCGTCCTCAGGACTCTCAAACTCCCGAATGTCGAAATTCCGAAACCAACTCCTTCGAGAATTTCACCTCTGCTTGCGAGGGTTTAAACCTCGATCTCCTCTCAAAATATCTGACAGTTGTTGGCTATTATGAGCGAGATCCAATGGCTCAGAATCTCTTCGGCTCTGCGCGCTCTTCCACTGCTTCCCGGACGTGAAATCTTCAATGGTCTAGATCTCTTCGGCTGAATCCGACGGCAATTGTGCTCCTCCTGAGCTTTGGCGCTTTCTTCTAGGCCATGGAATAATTCCAAATGTTCAAAGGCCTCGACCTTTGTTTCTTTTCCCTCTATGAGCTCCACAACTTCAAGTCCTCGCCTGCACGTATGAAAACGCTACTCCTCCTGAGCTTATTCCTGAATCCTTGAAGGATTCTAACTTCTGCGCTCCTGCAGAGTCTTCACACACAAAGTGTTATCTCTTTTGAGCTTCTATGAGACTCAGACCTTAAGGAACTCAGTCCTTTTTCCTTCTCCCTCAGATGGATAATTTGGATGACCTCCTGGCACTCTGTCTGCTCAAGCAACCTATTGCTAAGTCTTCAGGGTGTTCAGTGACCCTACGAAGATCCTTCAGTGGATTCTTCTTCTAATTACAGAACTCAAAGAGTTCTCTCCCTGTGCCTATTTGCACACTGACTCAATTCCCTCCTGGCAGAGTGTCAAGAATCCTCATATGATTCTGACTTCTTAAGAACTCACAACAGAGTTTTTCTTCTATGCACTCCTTACACCTGCTCAATGCCCACCTCGCAGAGCTTTACAGAACTCACAACAGAGTTTCTATCTACAACTGTGTCTCTTCTACATAGCCTTGCCTCCTGAGGTGTTCAACAACCTCACAGGTCTTCCTCGAGTTGATGATTTCATCTCTTGTGCCCACTTGGCATGTCTTTGTCTGAATCCACAGAGTTCATAAGTGCTTCTCTGCACTGGTATTCAGAACCCACAGTGTTTTGTCATGCCCTCCTGGCATGAAACCATAAAGAACCCTCAAACATGAAAATCAAACAACTCATGCAAATGCACAAACCTACAGCATATATTCACAGCATAAATAGAACACGCACAGACATTCATTCAACACAAGAAATATGCAGGAAAAACTGTAGTTTGTATTAAATGGCAAATGCCTATTTTTACAAGGTGTTCTTGAGCTCAGACTTTAACAGAGTCTTGGCTCCTTCTCTTCTTCTCTCTCGACTATTACAACTCTCTCAAAATGAGATCGCAATTGATATTTTACATGAGGGGGCTCTTCGAGCGCTTCCCTCCAACCTCACCTACCCTATTCAATTACATTGAATGTGCTGTCTAGTCCACAATCTGGATCTAGATATCAGCCTTGAACATTTAAGGCCTACCTACTTCTACGTCTGTGCAAAGCACGGCCTCATGGCTCAATAGCCTACAACATTTAATTACATTCAAATTCAATTTGAAAACGAGGGTTGCACCTCTCTTCAGCCTTAAATGCACGTGCTGACATGGCTGGCTGGCTAACGTGGAGAGATGCTCCTGCATCATACTCCTCAACTGCAAAATTCATGAGCTCCTGCTCATGAGCTTCCACTCTCACCTGTGGAAATCCTCCTGGATCCCAAATCATCTTCTAGAACTAGCTCCTCGCTCCACTTCCTTACTGCTGCTGCTATTGCTTTTCTGCTCAGCCTCTCCTCACTGGCAGTCCTTGCTGACCCGATCATCAGCTCCCTGATCTTCTCGATCACTTCATCCATCTTCTCCAGTGGCTAGCTATGCTTTTGCAATCTCCTCAACTGAAAAAATTGACTTAAATTGGGCAGATCACCATGATCTCCCATGCCATCTGCTTCATCTTCTGTGGCCTTAACTTGCCACCCTGCTGCAAGGTTCAACTCTGCAGTCTTCGTCAACTTTTCAGCTCCCTGGCTGAAATATCTGAGCGATTCCTCAGAATGCTCCTCTGCCAATACCTGCTCATGGAAGTCACCTGCTGGCTCTGGATTGTTCAGCCAATCCTCTAGCATCTCTAGCTCCATCTCCCATGGAGTAATCAATCTGCCTGCTTTCTCTTCAGCTTCTTCTGCTATCAGCTTCAGTGCTACAGCTTCCTCAGCTTCCTGGCTAAAAGTATTGAGCCATTCCTTGGAATTCTCATTCTTGTCTTCTTGGGCAGCCTCAGATATCTGCTCCAATTCTTCTCTGACTATCTCAGCTAGCTATCTGGCTTCTGTTGATGCTGCATCCGCAACACAAATTTATGCCTCCTCTTGGGCTAATGGTAGGAATACCTAAATTCCCCCAATCATTAGAAGGGTCCTCTAATCCTCCTCTTCTATCAGCTCCTCAGGCTGATTCAAACTCACCTCTGAGTTTATGAGACCCTCAGATAGTCTCATCTGTTCATCCCTTCCCACCTGGAAAATTGGGATTTTCCTGCTGCCCTCCTGGCAGTCTATGGAATCAACTGATCCCATCTATGTTCCCTTTCCCACTTGGAAAATTGGAAACTCTCAGCTACCCTCCTAGCAGTCTATGAGATCCCACAGTGATCTCGATCCATTGCCCACCTGGCAATGTGAAATTCCCTAGCTATCCTCATGACAGTCTATGAGATCCCGCAACGATCTCAACTCTTTTCCCACCTAGCAATTGGGAATTTCCTCTTTGCCCTCCTGGCAGTTCTTAAGATCTTCAGCCGATCCCATTTCATCCTCTGCATCACTGAGATTTCTCCCAGTCTCTGGCTCACATATCTGAACCATCTTCTCTAGTCCATTGTGGTTTTCAGCATGCCTCAACCACCTTCTTAACAACCTACACTGTCTTCTAGCCATCAACTCCTTGACTGGCCATTTTTCTTTCATCTTCATGGGCCATTCATCTACCCATCTCGACTTGGCATTCTGCTGCATCCGCAATGCAAGATTTTCCATCTCCACCCTTATATCACCGAGCTCTTCATCTATTTCTTCTTTGCTCATCATCTCTGGGTTTTTCCTTCCTGCATATCTATGACCTTCAATAGCCATCTTGATGTCTATCTGTCTGCCCTCCTAGAAAATGTGTTGTTGTCACTCTGCACCCTAAGTGTTTCCAGCCTCTTCCATAGTCCTCCTGACTGTCTCCTTGATTGTTGCCTACCTACAAACAACCATCACAGAGTCTCCAACACTCTGTCTTCCTTTGCTCCTCCTGTCTGAAATATACAAACAAAATCCGAGCTCCGATACCACTTGATGTAGATGCCACCTCTGCCTCAACAGAGTCACTGCACGACCTCCCAGTCTTAAGGATCATTCAATATCTTTTATGAGACGGATCGGCTCGTTTGGACTTCCTCCTGGAATCTCCAGTTATCGATCCACAGGTCCTTTTCGGAAGCTCCCCTGTGTGAATAGCACTAGGCGTGAGCTCTGCTTTTCCCCAAGAGACCACAACGCTATGACCAAGGGCCTATCCCAAAGTCTCTTGTTGAAATCTCGCGATCTCGCAGGTTCATGAGTCGAAGCTCCCGACTCTTCCTTCCCAATCTCATGATAACCGAAATCGCGCAATGGGTATAGCTCCTTCCCTGTCAGTGCCCTCCACGTGTGACCACCAGCTAGGCTTAATGCTAGCACCTCTCACTACTCGCCCCTTCGTGAGTTTCAGCATCGAGCTCCCATGCTCTTATCTCGCGAAACCCTGAGACGCGAGAAGTCAACGGAGTGTTGACTCCTTTCTCCTGCGGCACGTGTCCGCCTGTCAACCATGCGGGCCCCACCTTGTGGTTCTTCCACGTGTTCAAAATTTTGCCTCGGCTCTCGACACTTCATCACTTCTGATGTCGAGAAGAGGTCTTCTCAACCTCTGAACCTCCGAATGCGCGATGTGCGATGAGGCTCTGATCCAACAGTCCTCCTGTTCTCTAGATTCAACGGATGTCCTCGCTCCTCACGATTTCATGACTTGGAGCACCCAATTCTTGTGCTCTCACCTTGTGAACTTCCGAGTTTACGAGATCCAAATCCTGCACCCCTTTGGCACTTCGTCGATCCTTGATCGCTGCCACCTTTCCTCCTCAGATGGACGGTCCTGATCTCTTCATGACTTCGCTACTCGCGAAGTCGAAAGACTTCCCTCTATGACTCCTGATGTCCAAATCCCCGATATGGGCGATCTCGCGACACCTGTCCTCCTCCGGATGGACGACTCTAATCCTTTCGGGACTTCGCCAGATGTGAAGTCAAGATGCTCACCTCTATGAGTCTCGATGCCCGAATATCCGAAATGGATGATTTCGTGACACACGTCCTCCCACAGATGGATGGCTCAGATCTAATTCACCCTTTCGGGATTTCTGATGTTGAGTGCCCGGGCTTCTGTCCTCAGGACTCCCGAACTCTCGAATGTCAAAATTTCGATACCAACTCCTTCAAGACTTTCACCTCTGCTTGTGAGGGTTTAAACCTCGAGCTCCTCTCGACAGATCTGACGGTTGTCAGCTATTCTGAGCGAGATCCAACGGCTCAGAATCTCTTCAGCTCTGCGTGCTCTTCCACTGCTTCCTGGACGTGAAATATTCAATGATCTAGATCTCTTCGGCTGAATCCGATGGCAGTTGTGCTCCTCCTGAGCTTTGGCGCTTTCTTCTCGGCCTTGGAATAATTCCAAATGTTCAAAGGCCTCGACCTTTGTTTCTTTTCCCTCTGTGATCTCCACAACTTCGAGTCCTCGCCTGCGCATATGAAAATGCTACTCCTCCTGAGCTTATTCCTGAATCCTTGAAGGATTCTAACTTCTGCGCTCCTGCAGAGTCTTCGCACACAAACTGTTATCTCTTCTGAGCTTCTCTGAGACTCATACCTTAAAGAACTTAATCCTTTTTCCTTCTCCCTCAGATGGAGAATTTGGATGCCCTCTTGGCACTCTGTCTATTCAAGCAACCTATTTCTGAGTCTTCAGGGTGTTCAACAACCCTGCGAAGATCCTTCAGTGGATTCTTCTTCTAATTACAGAACTCAAAGAGTTCTCTCCCTGTGCCTATCTGCACACTGACTCAATGCCCTCCTAGCAGAGTGTCAAGAATCCTCAGATGATTCTGACTTCTTAAGAACTCACAATAGAGTTCTTCTTCTATGCACTCCTTGCACCTGCTCAATGCCCACCTGACAGAGCTTTACAGAACTCACAGCAGAGCTTCTGTCTGCAACTGTGTCTCTTCTACACAGCCTTGCCTCCTGAGGTGTTCAACAACCTCACAGGTCTTCCTCGAGTTGATGATTTTAGCTCTTGTTCCCCCTTGGCACGTCTTTTTCTGAATCCGTAAAGTTTAGAAGTGCTTCTCTGCACTGGTATTCAGAACCTGCAGTGTTCTGTCATGCCCTCCTGGCATGAAACCACAAAGAACCCTCAAACCTAAAAATCAAAAAACTCATGCAAATGCACAAACCTACAGCATACATTCACAACATAAATAGAACATGCACAGAAATTCATTCAACACAGGAAATATGCAGGAAAAACTGATGTTTGTATTAAATGGCAAATGCCTGTTTTTACAAGGTGTTATGGAGCTTAGACTTTAACAGAGTCTCGGCTCCTTCTCTTCTGCTCTCTCGACTATTACAACTCTCTCAAAATGAGATCGCAATTGATCTTTTAGATGAGGGGGCTCTTCGAGCACTTCCCTCCAACCTCACCTACCCTATTCAATTACATTGAATGGGCTATCTAGTCCACAATCTGGATCTAGATCTCAGCCTTCAACATTTAAGGCCTACCTACTTCTACGCCTGTGCAAAGCACGGCCTCACGGCTCAACAGCCTACAACATTTATTTACATTCAAATTCAATTCTAAAACGAGGGTTGTGCCTCTCTTCAACCTTGGATGCATGCACTGACGTGGTTGGCTGGCTGACGTTGAGAGATGCTCCTGCATCAAGGAAGAATACCCGTGCTCAGATGCACGGGTAAAATTCCATCTCCCGCACACAATGTGTGGTTTTTCTTGAAACAACCATGAACAGGGGAACGTGAGAGGTAAAAACGGGCACGCGTGTGCTACATGGCTATTGGAATTACAGTTGTGCATTGTGTGGAACTGTTTCTCAGACAGTTGTGCATTAATGCGCAAATGTGTAGAGAACATGTCTGCATGTGTGTGAACCTATGGGCATGAAAAACGTGCATTGATGCACAACTATTTCTCTGACATTTGCGCATTAATTCATAGTTGTGCAAAGAAAAGGTTCTCATATGTGCACACATGTTGGGGTGAAAGTCACACACTGGAGGCGAAGATAAGGGTGGTTGAAAATTTGAATTTTTTTATATTTTTGATGAATGATGAGGGATGACCAAGTGTTTTAGCTTGTGATAGGAGAGTCATCATATCAGTCCACTGGAGGGAGTGATACTGGGAGCACCTCCGAGAGGTGGTGAGATATCAACCAAGCGTTTGGAGACACTTGATAGCCTATGGGTTGCTCAAGTTCTTTGATTTCCCTCTGATACGGTCACAGGAGTTCTTGATTCAGTATCTGATATCCATGTGGAGCGTTGATATGCAGTTCTTTATTGTAAGGGGACAACAACTGGCACTCTCAGTTGTTGACGATGTATACTTTTTTACGGGGCTCCCCTTCCGGGGAATGGCCCTACCTACTGACCCCCAACTGCTGAGGGATGTGAGACTAATAGATATGGAATGACGCCACTGCTCGGGACCAAAATTGATGTCATGTTTGGTTGTTCATATTGAGGCAATGGGCGAATTCTTGTCTTAGTGAATCACGACCATGGTTGTGAGGATCTATGGATCCTTGGCTACTCAGTGGATCTTGGATGGTCAGCTGAGGATTGCAAAGAGGGTCCTAGATGGGGAATTTTTTTGCTTGGGGGATGATGTTGCACTCCAGGATGATGGGGCATATTCACTAGTGTCAGACCACTAACTCTGGTGATTTTTCATTTGGGTCCATCTTGGTGGCATGGTTTCTGGAGAGGGTTCCCATGGTGCACCCAAGGATTTTCCTGGCACCTATAGGGCCACAGGAGTTGCAATCGATGCAGTGGGCCCAGATTTTGGCGTGTCATAGAGGGGGAGAGGGTGGCCACTACTTTACGGTCACGTTGGCACGTGTGTGGCATCATATGCCATAAGTGATACTTTGGTATCCATACGGTGGGATGGACTACCGACAAGACCTAGACATGGTGTTTCCCCCTAGAGAGGTTTGGGACCAGAGAGGTATGTTTGTGAATTTATGTTTTGTGATTTTGATAGTGTAGCATATGATTATGTTATATATGGATGTTGAATCTACTTTTGGTTTTTGTATTTGCATATGTGGGACCCTGAGGCCGGTAGACTGAGATGGTCGAGGATCCAACACATCAAGGGCTAGTGCGATAGCCGCGAGCAAAGCCGTGGGTAGGAGAGTGGCACGGGAGAGATGATTATGGTGTTGAACCAGCACGTGAGTTGATCATGGGCTAGAGGCATAGATTTGATGATGCAGGTGTTGGACCATCACATGAGACATGAGTAGAGGCTAGAGGAGGGATGGAGGATCTTCGTCATTGGTTCAAAGAGGTTTTGCAGGGTGTGTCGGAGGGAGTGTGGGCCCACATCCAGGATGAGAGGGTCCTATAGTAGCGTGTGGGTGTTCTGGTAGAGTGGCAGACCTTGATTCGTTGGGTAGTTGTGGTGGGGGAAGCGATGATTGGTCAACTTCCCCCTAGACAAGGAGGACCCCCATATGGTGGGGTGCCTCCAGCTAACAGAGGACCTGGCAGGGGAGCTTTAGGGGCATCGTGAGTGCCATTTTTGTTTGTTGTATTTATATAGGCTTGCGAGCCCATTTTGTACAGGGTAGTTGATACCCATTTTGTATAGGGTAGGGGGTACCCATTTTGTACCTATAGGGGTGAGGGTACTCACTAGCCTACAAGAGATGTATATTTTGTACTTTGTAAACATTTATGATACTTTGACAGATATATATATATATATATATATATATATATATATATATATATATATGGATACACATCTTTTGTCTCTTTGTGATGTCTACATGTGTTTTTTTATGGTTTATGATGTCTAATATATATGCTGTGAACAATGGTTGATGATTATGTATATGTAATAATGTCTTGATGTTATAAATCCCAATCTAACACTAGGTTATCCATATTATTTTCTATTTGATTAAATTTTCGTGGAATATGTGTAAATGTAATTGAATCAAAGTTTTGATATAATAGTCTAACTTGCAGGTATTTGTGAAAGAGGCAAGGATCGCAGACACGATATACATTGTTGAGTTGAAGGACAACAAGATGCGAATATAATAAAATGCTAAGGTGATGAATGTGGCAGTGACTGGTCTAAATGAGGAGACCAATGATAGTAGCTTATTCGGCTTGGTTGTTGGTGGCTGAGCCCAAACATATGCCGCTGGAGTGGAACAGTTCATGTGAGGGGGTATAGAGGGCCCAAGCGGCTGAAGAGATATTTTGTGTTCAACGGCTAGCACCGTCAGTGTAACTGATGTGGTAGGTCGATGGAGGATGAATATGTCAATAAAATGGATTGTAGATTAGACATGAAGAGTGGAGGTGAAACAACAAGACTAAAAAATCTACAAATGTGTACAAAAAGAAAAGCCTAGTGTAGGATGGCTATGCTTAGGCATAAAACTTCTTTAATTACAACCTGTTGACAGGTTCTTTGAGAGTATAGCCTTTTGGAGAGGCTAGGATGTATGCGCCTTTAGTGAGGCAGTGTTGGACAATTTAGGCTCCATGCCATAATGATTCGAATTTCCCATGACCGAGAGTATCATGGGCGATATCGTAAGCTAGGACGAGATCTCCTTCGTTAAATGAATGAAGGTTGACATGGAGGTCAAAGGTGGATTTGTACCATTTTTTAGCTTCCTCTTTGTTATGTAAGGAAGAACGACGATCTTCATCCATCGACTCTAAGTTTAGAAAGCGCTGCTCCATTGGAGTAGTGTCAGGTAATAGATCGACGATGGTGCGTAATGTGGGAATTTCACACTCGATGTGGAGGGTGGATTTGATCCCATGGACAAGATGAAACAGTGTAAAACTGGTGGCATTTTTTACTACTGTTCGATAAGCCCGTAATGTTGAAAATGACATATGATGCTAGTTGCTCTTATGTTTGTTGAGGGTACATTGTAGCATGGTTTTGAGGACTTTGTTGATAGCCTCGACCTGTCCATTGGACTAAGGGTAGTATGGGGAGTAAAAATCATGGGAGAAACCTAACTTTGAGGATATTTCTGTGAAGATCTCATTCTCAAAGTGCTTACCATGATTGGATACTAACTGTAGTGGAATTTCAAAACGGGTAATGATGTGGTTAAAGAAAAAATGCATTGTTGTGTCAGTGGTATTGTTGAAGGTAGGCATGGCTTCGGCCCATTTGGTAAAGTAATACACTACCACGATGATGTACTTGTGTCCATTATTGGATGGAGGATTGAAAGTTGTGAATTCTATGCCCCATTTGTAGAAGGGGTCAATGGTGATGACTAGATGTAAAAGAGTGGGTGGCACTCATGCTTTGTTTGCATAGATATGGAATTTGTCGCATTTCTTGACAGCGTGGATGCAATCATGAAATAGTGTGGGCCAGAAGTATCCTGCTCAAATGAAATTTTGGATGGTGGACATACCTGAGAGGTGCCCACTGCAAGAGTCGCTATGGCAATCTTTCAAGACTCTATATGCTTCATTGATGGTCAAATATCGACGGAGTATGGTTTCAACCCCACGTTGTCAAAAGACTTCACCGACGAGAAGGTACCAAGGGGCCTGATGGAGAATGCACCGACGATCATGTTGATATAAATGAGACCCAAAATTCTGTGTCTGAAGGTATATAAGAAGGTCACCATACTAGGGGTCATCAGAGGGGATGAACAAGAGGTGTTCATCTGGAAAATCCATATTGACGGGTGAAGATTTAGCATCTGATGGAAACGCCATAATGATTTCGGCGAGAATGAGTGCTTTCTTTCTTTTGGGAGTTGAGAACTCTAGGTCGTATTCCTGAAGGATGGCTATCCATCGTGATAATTTTCCATTAATCTGTCATCAACTAACCAAGTACTACATGGGGTTAGAATCTGCTACGACTTTGCTAGTGCGAAGCAGGATATAATGATGGAGTTTCTCAACTGTGAGGAAAACTGCGAGGGATACTTTTTCATCATGATTATATTTCAGAGGTGGTCCTAAAATAGTTTTATTGATGTAGTAAATGACATTCTCTCTTCCATCATCACCTAGTTGGATGAGGACTCCTACTACTGAGACAACTAAGGATGATAAGTAGAGGATGTAATCGCGATAATAATCTTGAGGAATAATCAAAGGGGCATTGAGTTTGGGCATGTTCATCCCATCGAAATGGGATATCATGATGTAGTAAGTGAAGGAAACCATGCGTAAGAGTGGTGTAATCTGGGACAAAACAAAGTAAAAAGTTGGATTTTCCTTTTAGTCTCTACAGTTGGTGCAAATTTCTAGGTGGTGGAATTTTTGTGATAGATTGGACCTTAAGGGGGTCCACAGTGATGCCGTGTTGAGAGACAATGAACCCAAGGAGGTGTCCGATGGTGATGCAAAATACACACTTGAGGGGGTTCAAGCAGATATTGTACTCACGACATCGTTGAAAGAAAACGTGTAAGTTGTCTAAATGTTGAGTTTGCTTCTTGGATCGAGCAGTGAGGTCATCTATGTAAGAAAGGATGATGCAAGCAAGATCATGGAAAACATAAGTCATGACCCATTGAAATGTAGCACTTGCATTTTTTAGTCCAAAAGACATGACACGATAAGAAAAAGTACCCCATGGGGAGTAAAAGAGGTTTTATACTGATCTGTTGGGTGGATTTGGATTTGATTGTAGACAAAGAACCCATCCATGAAGGACAAGGCCTCATGGCCAGAACATTTGTCGATAATTTGGTCAATGAAAGGGGTCGGGAATTTTTCTTTGGGACAAGCATGGTTGAGATCACGAAAGTCAGGGCAAACACAAATAGTGCCCTATTTTTTTAAACAGGGACGAGGTTGGAAACCCATGAGATATATGCGATGGGGTAAATTAACCCAACAACATTTAACTTGTCGATTTCATCTTTAATAGCCGTAGCTTTCAATGGGTGAAGTGGGTGCTTCTTTTGACGGACTGGGGAAACATCTGGCCATGTGTCGATGTGATGTTCAAGGATAGAAGGATTGAGTCTGGGCATCTCTATATATGACCAGGCAAAAATATCCTGGTATTCCTGAAAGATATCTTTGTAAGTTGTTAGTTCCTCAGGGGAGCATGTGGCGCCAATGGTGATTTCTTCTATGATTCCTAGTTTGATGTAAATGTCGATTTTGACGGTGGGGGAGATATTGGCCATCTTGCCTTCCTCAAAATCATTTGGGGAAGGGATAGGGTTGTTGAACCAGTATATATGCCCTGAAGGAATAAAATCCTTGGTTTCAATTGCACATACAGAGGTTTGGCTAGGAGGGTCAAAGGCTTCCTGGAAGAGAAAAAGCGCTTGGTGATGGAGCACATTCCATGGGAAATCAGGGGTAGTGAGTTCCTCCAGGATATCTTCGTCGCAATGGAAAATGTGAGAATACAAGGGATACGGGGAAGTGAAATGGGTGACTATGAAAGTGTTATTGTCCTCAAGTGGTGAAGACATAGAGGGAATATTGCAATAGTGGTGCAACGACTCTCTTGACATGAACCAAATGTCTAGATATTGTGCATGATAAATTGTGGTAGTGGGGAAGATTTCTTATGGGAAATGAACCAAAGAATTGGGAAGATTCATGGGAATTTCCTCAGACAGTCTACCTATGAACCATGGAGGGGTGGGAAGTGACTCAGGTTTGGGGGAGGTGATGCTGGAAATATCTAGAGTGGGAAAGAACCTTGGTGAGGTGGTTGGATGTGATTGAATAGGGTTTGAATGACGACCTCAGTATGCCACAATCAAAGGACACTGGTACGTAAAATGAGCAAGTGGGTCACAGAGAGCACAAGGGCATATCATATGTTCGGGGACTAAGGTAGAGACATAATGAATATCAATGATGTGGGTACTCAAAAGTGGTGGTGGAGGGAGCTCTTGCTGAAAGGTTTGGTGCACTACCGTTAGCGTCTGGTGAAACTGAGGTAGAGTTGGGAAATGATGAGTGTAGTGGCCATATTCTGAACAGATGCCACAAGTGAATTTGGTTCGCAACCCTTTACTTCCTGTAGTGGAAGATTTTGTTGTAGTACTAGACATGCTTGGATAAGTGGCGAGTGATGTGGTTGCTCGAGGAAGTTGGATTAGATTGTGTAACTCGGGAAGAGAAGGGCATATATTAGTGGGGTGTCCTCTTTCACATATCATGCAAGGAGGTTGAATTCGAGGAGGAAGAGGAGTTGTGGGATATTTATTCTTCCATCTACCCACAGTCATGGAAGTGGTGGTGGTAATTGGGGGTGAAGGTGGTGTGGCTGGAGCTAATACTGGAATTTGCATCAGGATTCCCTCTTACTAAGGAGGGAGATATGGTTGAGGAACCATCGCGGGTGGGTGTAGATACCATACAGGGATGCAGAGCACCATGTTGGGAAGTGTAAGCATCACGGCCACTTGAAATGATTGTACTCCTGGTGGGGGGTAGAAGAAGGGAATTTGAGTAATGGCTTGAGGAATTGTTTCCCAAACTAGGATTTTCCCCTGGGGGAGGGGGAAATCAGGTATAAGTGGTGTAGTAGGATTCTAAGGGAATTCCTGAGGTAATGTTTCTTCAACTAGTGGGATGTCGAGGTGTGGAGAGGTCTCAGTGGGAGGAATGGTGTCTCCAGTATCAGTTCCATTAGAAGATATGACACACACTTTTTCTGAAGGGTGTATGAGAGGTGGTGCTCCATGGTATGCCCCTAGCAAGGATGGGTCCTTGAAAAATGTGGGGACCATGTAAATGAGGGAATAAGCATCAGAGCTCATGCAGACAAGAGGAAAGATGGTATCGATGTTGGCAGAGTGGTTAGGCTCGTAATGTGTAATTTGGTCGATTGTGATGATTTTCTCGTTGTGGGGGAACATCATCGTTTGAAACACAAAAGAGGTCATTTCCTTCATAGCGTACATGTAGATACATCCAAATAAGATATTATAATCAAGCAAGGTTTTGATAACCTCAATGTCAATGAGGATGATTTTTCTCCTAATTTTGACGGGAACATTTTGAAAGAGCCCTTCAGGCAAGGATGGTCGACCATCATAGGCTCTCAAGGTGATGGCGGATGGTACTAGCTCAGGGGAGTCAAGTTTCTTCCATACAGTTTTGGACATGATGCATGTGGATTCACCTTCACCAATGATACACCGATGAACTATGATGTTTCGAATCTTGACTAGTATATGGAAAGCTACCAAAGTGGGGAGACAAGGTTCTCCGCTATCTAGATCAAATGTGATGAGTCTAGTATCAGCTGGGTCGAATGCCCCCAAGGTAGAAAGTAAGGATTTTCGTTGAGTTGGATAGGTCTGGAGTACTTCCAATATAGACATGGTTGTAAGAGACTATGCCAAGTCATCGACTAAACTGTAATTGTGTGATGCCATAGCTTGAGGGTTATTGACATTCTTTCATAAAGGAATGAGAGGGATACGAAGGGTAGGTTCAGCATTAGGGTGGGGACTCATCAAGGGATGTCTAGTTGGAGTTGGAGATGTTTCTAAAGTGGTGGGAGTATATTTTGTGGGTGTACTGTATTGATGACTATGCATTTGCAGAAGAATTGTTTCTTCACTCGTAAGGAGGATATTGCGACGCGCCAGATTTCTAGGGTGAATGGGCCCTGGATTTTTATATTGTCCCATTTGTGGTGGGGTAGGGTGTACTTCCTGTTGGGTATTCATCACACCTTGGTGTGGAATAGGGTTTTGCAACACAGCCAGGGGTGGTTGTTCCAAATATAGTTGTGGGGTCTGCTGAGGGGAAGGCGTCGCTAGAGGATGTGACTCGTTCATGGATTCTTTCATCTATTTAAAGTCAACAATTTGGGGGAAATGGTGAGTATAATGTCCATGCTCACTGCAAAGAGTGCAAGGAAATTTCATCCGAAGGTTGTTTTTTTTGTTTCTCCCTTAGTGTTTGTTGTTATTGACCCCTTGGGGGTTCTATTTACCTTGATTCTAGTTCCCCCAAGCATGTTGGTTTTGTTGGGGGTTATTTCCTCCTAGTCCTGGGTTATTATTGTTTCAGTTTTTCCCTTTCTTCTTGGAATTATTCAACTGGTGGGATGGATTTTCCATATTTAACTGCTCAAAAGTATGAAGTTGTTGAATGGGAGAGGGCTTAAAAAATTTAACTCTGGCATGTGGTTGTCCACGTGGAGGAACAAACAGCTGTGGAGGACCAAGAAATGGAAAATACAGATTGTTTTGTGGCAATGATCCATAGGGAAAATAGGAAGGTGAAGTGCTTTCACTAGTGCCTAGGTTATATGCTGAGGTATAAGGGGAACCAGAACTTGGTTGAGAGGTTGGGTGCATCATGGGTGCCAAAAACGGTCAACTCATGGGTGGAGGGGGAGCAACGGGATATGGCTCTTGGTACAGGGAGGAGGGTAATAATATGGTCCTCCACATGGCTGCAAATATTGAGGTGCACCATATATAGGTGGTGGTTGGTTGTAAGTGTTGTGTTGTGTCATGGTACAAATCAACCCATCCACAATGTGAGACATGCTAGGTTTGTCCTGGCCAAATGGTACGGGTCTGGGTGCATCGGCTAATACTGTGTATAAGTAGCCTCACTAAGCATAAATGAGGTCGAATTTTTGATCCTTACTTATGGCATCCTCTTCGGATTGGGGTGTTGGCAAATGTTTAACAGGTAGTATGCTAGTATGCTTGTCATTGATGGCAAGTACAAACAGTGGAGATGGCAAGATAAGGAGGATAAAATCCCTTGGGGATTCGGACGTGAAATCTCAGGAGAAACAACATTGAGGAAAACGCGCACAGCAAGGCTCAAGGATCCACAGTGGAGGAGAAGGAAGACAGAGATCCACAGCCGTTGGATCTCATTCAGAAATCCCGTCAGCCGTCAGATCGGACCAGAGCTGCACGATATTTACCATCAGGAAATGCCAAGGTGAAATCCTGACAGAACTTCAACCGTCCATCTGAGGGACAGGTGTTAAAGATCAAGGCACCGTCGGCATTTTGTTCATCGAGAAATCGGGGATCCCGTTGACAAGAGTTTTGTGCAAGTCAGAATCGCAATCCATGAAACCCCGATGAGTGGGGGCCAGCTGTTAGCACAGCAGCGAAGGAGGACGGTGGCATAGTGGAGGCCAGCTGTCAGAGATAAGGAGCGCATTGGGATTCAGCATACCAAGAGTCCCGTTGACTTGTGCATCTTGGCATCACAAACCCCGTAGCCCCGACGGGATAAGGCTGAGGTCACAGCCCTTGGCCACATCAGCAAGGGATGGAAAGATGTCAGAGGACAAAGAGGAGCTGAGTCTTGTCGCACAGTCAGGTAGAGAACGATACAGAAGGTGATGCGACAGGAGTGGGGCCCTTCGTCAATACTCCACCATTCCGGACCCCCCCCTGTATTAAAGATAGAAAGGAAAGGGGGGTATGGAATTGCATGAGATTCGTTGATCTGAACACTTTAACCCTGACCACTCGAAAGATGCACGCCCAATTACGGACCCCCCCCCCTCGCCCCCCGTATTAAAGATAGAAAGGTAAGGGGGGCATGGAATTGAATGAGAGTTGTTGATCTGAACACTTTAATCCTGACCGCTC
>ML780763.1:778079-795182 GCA_009831015.1 Picea engelmannii
TGCCCTATTGGTCTAGAGATGTCATACATAGTGACGCCAACCCATAACTTCAACAACTCATCGATGAGAGGCTCAATATATACGTTCATATCTTTAACCTGGTACCTACCTGATTGGTTCAACCTAATGCATGATTAATTATATTTATCTAGATGTCGTGATATATAAAAGAAATAATTACCATGCATGAAACAAAGAAATGAAATATTTTTTCATGCTTTAAAGAAAATAAAAGATAATTAAATACCTGGAACAATCATTGCCAACATTGTGTGCTCTCTCTTATCGACATCCAAGGAGGAAGGTTATTGTTTATAATAAAAACAGGCCACACTCAGTACATAGAACGAAGCTCTCCAAATGGATTGACACCATCAGCTGCCAACGAAAGTCTAACATTATGAGGTTCTTCTTTAAAAATTGGCCACTTTTCTTCAATGTAGTTCAATGAAGAACCATCTACAAGAATTCGAAGAGCATCATCTCGACTTCTATTCTTTGCATGGAAATCCATAAACTATGCTATACTTTGGCACCTGAACAACCGTTGAAAACATGGAATTATCGGAATATAACAAAGAACTTTGCGAGACACCTTCTTTGACTCTTTATTGGTTCGATATCCATTTATTTGACATTGTGGCCATTCTTTTTCTAATGCATATTGTCCATAATATATGATATGATCATTAGGACATGCATCAATAGCCTGATAGTCCATTCCAATTTCTTTCATAATCACGGATATTTCTCGATATGTGCATGGAAAAATATTTGACGTCGGTAATAGAACATCACCTAAAAATCTACAAAAATCTAAACAATAAGTCAATGTAAACAATATTGATCATCAATATATCATACAATATACTAATTTACAAATTAGAAAACAATAGAAATATAGGAATAAATTGAACCTTTTAAGTATTTGTGAACATGCAAGCATAAATAATTAACAAATTAAATACCTTAGTATCTGTGTGATACATGTGTTTGATAAACCATTCAAAACCTTCAGGTTCACCAACAATAATATAGTATATAAAAGATTTATTACTGAGCCTTCATAAAGAGGTTGACGTGACTTCTCGAGTAGAGGATCAACATCATGACTATCATCTTGGTTGTCCTCCTCCATTGGAGCAAACATGTATTGGATCAATCTATGTATCTCATCTTCCTTATTTGAATCACTAACGTTATCTCCATCCATATCATCATTAATAAGTTGATCAACAGCTTCAATATTTTAATCTCGAAGTTCATCTCCATGTAAAGTAGTATTTATGCCAGTACTTGACAAATAACTCTCTGGAGGTCGACACTTTGGGGGCATCGTCTATATATTTAAAAAACAACATAGAAAATTTAGTGTGTATAGAAAATATAAAAATCATGATAAGAAATATTACTAAAATTCATGACATACTGATTATTACAGAGAATGCATTAAATATTGAATCCTCTTACCAAGGGACGATATTCATAACCCCCTTCGGCATGCCCCTTCTCCCTACAATGTTTTTGGGTTGTTGTTACTAAAAGTCTTCTATTTTGCAAGCCTCTTCAATCATAGCAAGGGAAATAACATTTTCCATTGCCCCTAGCCTCTAATGCAGCTCTTAACCAAGCAAGTTTCTTGTCATTTTCGTTCATTGTGACAAATCCTTGCCCTAACAAGTAATTGTCTTACCTACACCATACCAAACATTAAGTTGTCAATTTTTTATATTTTGGCTACTCCTTTCGATTATGATATGTTTATTTACAGTGACCTACATCTTTATAATAAGGTCAACATCTTTATACTAAGGTGATCATATGTGTAGAGGATCAACATCATGACGACATAGATAGCATCTTTATAATAAGGTCATATGTGTACAAATGTTTTCTTTATATAATAACGAGATATACACCTAACATAAGTTTACGGTTAGTGTTTATGTATCTTATTAGTCCCTGCTAAAGCAGGGAATACATCAATCAATTACTATCATTTCACCGATTAGGGTTGAGTTTCAAGAGCAATTCCATATCTTTATCAATGAAAAGAGAGAGAGATTATAGCTACAATTGAAGGGAAAAGGGTAAGTGGATTCCATAAACCTAGAATATTATGGAATCTACATACCCTTTTCCATAGAATATACTAACTATATCCAAAAACCAAAGACATGAAATATGGTATAACTACACATATTATATAAATATATTATCAAGGAAAAAATAAGCTAAATGCAATTTGGACATTTGAAAAAAAAATTACAAGTTAAATAAGTACATCAATAAAAAATAGCATACTAACCTTGCAAGTTCAAAATCCGAGCTATGTAGATCGAGAATTGGATTTGTTCAACCGGTGGGTGATAGAAAAAATAAACATCTCAAACAAAAACCAAGAACAGTGTCGCAACTATAGCAATTGTGTTGCAAAGTCTCTTAAAGTCACGTATATATAGATAAAATAGTCAACTAGCCGTTAACACCGACCAATGAGATAGACAAAATTTTTGTCGCTATTGCCACGAAAGTTTGTCGCTATAGCGACGAAAATCCCGACTAGGTTAAATTAAGATTTTCATCGATATTGTGATGAACTTTCATGGCAGTAGCGACGAAAATCCCACCTTGTTTAAAAAAAATATTAGACTAGTGGAAGCGTGGAAACTTTTCGTGGAATAATTCGCCCATATGTAGTAGTGTGTGGGTAGGTGGATTTTTCTTCGTGGGGGAACAAATAAAAAAAATGCTTGTGTCCTAAAAATACGTATCATCCTTCCTCTCAAATATCAATGGACCTTCCAAGAGCACTCAATAGTGGGGTCTGAAGCCACTGGAAGAGCTGGTGATATTTCCCAATAGCCACACAAAATATGATCAAGGTGAAATTGCAGCCCACAATTGCCACCTGGGTAGTTGTCCTAAATTTGGTCACTAGGTACATCAGTCAAAGTGCGACATTTAGATTTTCGGCCTCTAAAATGGGTCATGGGCTGGATCCCTTCCAATATTTGGGTGACTCAAGGGGGGATGCATAGAACAACCGGACCTTGGCCTTCAAACCTTCATGGGTATCTCCCTACCGTATGGTGTAGGAACACTTGACTTGGAGATTTTTAAAGTTCCCTATTTGTCAACTTATAATGTTTGAAGATGTGAGAACCAGATAATGAGGGGTTATTTAGATGCCTACTCCCAAGATCCTACCTAGACTAAAAAAATTCTTTTGGCACCTCCTGTGGAGGAAAACTTAGTGAGTTTTAAAAAAAAAAATTAGATGTGGTGGGTTGAGAGATTGGGGTGTGAACCAATCCGGTTTGAATTAAGTGGGTATGGATAATTTCTTCAAGAAATAGTGGGACATTTCGGAATTCTTTTGGAGAAAACCTACTTCAACCTCCACAATTCAAGATGGAAATTATGTGAGTGAGGAGTGACTTTGTGTGTGGGAAAGTGAAAAAATGTGTCAAATTTTAATAAGTTAGGTGTGAATTTGCAACATTGTGGACTTCATGTGGTCCTTACAAATCTTTGTTACCTATCTTACTAAGTGTCATTGGTACAACCTTGCAGAATTTTAAAATCCCTAAAGAACTAACAATCCTTATAAATCTTTTAAAATCCCTAATGTTGTTTATACTAAGAAAGATTGAAAAACTATCCTATATTGCAAACCTGTGGGAATGTATGGGCCCATTACTTTGATCTTTAAACTCTCCTAGTGATGTAAACTAAGAAAGAAATTTCAAGAAACTATCCTAATTTTGCAATATGTGGGAATGTTTGGGCCCTTACAACTTTAAAATGATTTCGAAATGAAACTAAGAGGATCCCTAGGGGGCTTTGTCCTCTCCTAAATATTTTTTTTTAAGGGAGATGAAATGTCCCTTTAACCACCTTCCTAATTCTCAAGATCTCTCTATGGTGTGAAAGAAGAGCATACTCAATAATCAAAGTTAATTTATGGTCCCAATGCAAGTGTTTTTATATGTGATAGCAATAATCTCAACTTTAAATTTTACAAACCAAACAAGCCATCGATGTGGAAACCAAAGCAAAAGAGGATAATATATGGCTCTTTTTACCCCCTAAGTTCCTATGTTTTAGATAACCCTTCATATGGGAAATGAATATAAGTGGAGTGCATTTACAAATCGCATGAAAGAAAAAATTTGAAGGCTAGGGGCCTTCAAATCATAAAAAAAAATCTTACAATTTTAAAACTCTGGAAATGTGCGTGGGTTACAGTTCTAACAGAGGCACAGTGGGCACACAGTGCACAAAATATGTAGATAATAGAAGCCTTTTGGGCGCACAATGGACATAATGCACAGAGAACATAAGTCTTTTGGGTGCACAATGTGTTAAGTGCATGTCTGTGGGCTGGAGTACCTGCGCATGTTATGATACACATCGAGGGAATTGTTTTTTAGTGAAGTTCTCCTGCTCCAGCTCAAAATCTTGCTTTTGACAGGTAAGACTGGGACGATTTTGATACCTGCAAGACAAATGGATTAAAAATAAGTTGTCTCTAAGCCCAAATAGGGTGGAATTTTATACCTATCCCCAGTATGGTCGTCAATCTGTTGTGCCCTTTTCGTCACTTAGGTGAGAAAAACAATGGCACTTTCATGCCTAGTTGGGCCTTCTAGACAAGACAAAGGTTAGTGAGTGGATTAAACAAGCCAAGCACATGAAATAAACAAGTAAATAAAATAAAACAACTGAGGAAATAAAAAATAGAATGCAAAAGAAACTTTTATAAGCATAAAGAATCAACCAATGACCAAGATTATGCCACCAATGGATAACTATATTAGTTGGAAAAACACCATAGATAAAAATGAGGACTTATGAGTCCCCTCTTCCTCCTTGGGAGGGATCTTGAGTTCCCTAATGGAGAGCTCTTCTTACAATGGAAGAAAAATGGCAAATGATGAACAAAATCAATGCCTATTCCCTCAAGAGGTGAGTGGGATGGCCTATTGCAATGGTGGTAGAATGCCCCTAGGAGAAAAGAGGATTCTCAAGGGAGAATTGAGGTAGCATAACAAAACTATGAAGATCTTAATTTATTAGGGCACCCATGGCCTCCATTTATAGCATTTATTCAAGAAAATATTCAACTGGTTCTTAGTGTGAACAAGAGGCCCTTTAAGGCACCCTTTGGTCCTTGACCAGCCCCCGATTTGGAGTTTTCTCAGATCTAAAGGTCAAATGAAGTTGGGATCTAGTCCATAAGTGGTTGGGGGGTTGACAAGAACCATAAATGAACCGTTAACATGAGTGCACAAATTTTCTCATACACAGTCGTGCATATGGCGCATTATGCACTCTATGGGCTTCTTTAGCCTGCACACTATGCACACGCTTCCTTTAGTCAGTTTGTGCATGCTAATTGTTTCCTAGTTTGTATAGTTTTTTCCTTTTGAAAATGAATTTTGGTGTTGCAGGTGAACTAATAGTTGTTGGCATTGTTGTATTTCTGTAACCATTTGTGTGTAATGTTGCGGACAAAATTTTAGTGATAACAACATATAACGCCAGACTTGAGCCTCTGTGCTGGTAAATAGTGGAAACTGTCCTCTCCTCCATGTCGGGCCAACACGTGCGACCATTGTATCAATCACGGCTATCGCTGTGCCGCTGGCTCTAACAGAATTCGAGGGTGTAATAGGGGTTCCCTCTCCAAAAACCAAGCCACCAAAACGGACCCGAATGAAAAGTCATCGAAGTCGACACGCCGACATGAATTCAGTTGGGACATCATCCGGGTGTGCATCAACACACCCCATGCAAACAGGTCCCCATCCAGTACCTCCTTCACCACCCTTATCTAACCACCAGTGATCCACTAAGTACCTAAGGATCTGTAGATCCTCACCACCATGGCCATGATGCACTCGGTCAACAGGTCATCGATGGCCTCAATATGAATAACTCAATCCGACATAAGTTTTGGCCCAGAATAGTGTCAAGACACCATGGTCTCCATCTGATCCTCCCCTGGAATATGGGGATCAACAGCTAGGTCCTTCTCGCATAATGGAAGTACCATCAAGAATTACACATCCTCTGTCATAGAGAATGTCAGTTGCTCACCCCTCACCATGAAGCACTACAAGTTAGTGCTCCACATCCTGATCAGAAATTGGAGAAGGCACTCCTGAGGCCGTATCAGGGGACAATAAAAAAACTTGAGAAAACTGTAGGTTGCCAAGTGTTTACATACACCAGGTTGTTCCCTCATAGCCTCTCACAGTAGGTCCTAGTCCCACTCTCGCCATTAGACTGACATAGTGCTCTAGACTCTATTGATCACCTATATCCACCCAGAAACATCTGATCAGCCACATCATCCATCAAAAAAACATAAATATCAAAAATACATAACCCCTTACCCTACCCACGGTGCACAAATTTCCCCCATACAATTGTGCACATGTGCACGACTGTTCTTCGTACATCTGTGCACTAATGTTCATCTATATCACATACATTCGTGCATGTGTGTGCATCTTTCACTCATATAGGCACACATCCCATACGTGCCTGTATGTCCTACCCACATGCCCACATGCACGGACGTCTCAAGCAAAGCCACACATTATGCACGCATTTCCTAACCATAGCCGCACACTCCTATGTGTGTGACTATCAGGACAAAACTTGAACATAATTTGTAAGAAGATGAGTTATATGCACACACATATGTGAGGGTATTCCCCATTTTACCATTCACTTGTGGACCCCTACCCTTAAAAACTATTGTACGGCCCTCCGTACAACCCCTACCTACAATCTATCAAATTCACAACCTACAGAATTATAGGGCCACTAACCTGTCTCTCGCCACTCCTGGATTGGTAGCCTCATGCTCTTGTAATCTCAAAATCTCCTCACATATCTCTCGCCAAATCAACAATAGTGATAGGTGGCATTGTGGGCATACCATCCATATATATCCCCTTTTTACCAACTTTCGCACTCTGTTACAGGAGCCCATAACATCCATTTTATGATCTTTTTTCAACCACAAGATCCTGATCTCACCATCTACACATTCACATTCCCCGAGTTATCATCTGCACTTGTCCGAGGAAGAGCATTTTTCTCACACCACATTCAGGTACGCATGCTTACTCTCATTTTTATCAAACAACTATTATTTTTTATTTATCATCATATATTGTTCATGCCGAGTATCTAGTTTTCATGTGTGTAGGTACTTTTTCAGCAAGATTTACAGCCCCTTCAAGTTAATGTTCGACACTCACATGTAATTATTCCCTTTGTAAATAAATTTCATATCCCAATCACACCCTATGACATTTACCTTTAGGATCCCTACATTCGACTCTATAGTATCTTCACCTCTGCCACATTTTGGTACTGTCATCCGATAGCACTCTCCCCCACATGAGTTTTCCCATTCATAGTTCCCCTCGGCAACTTGACACTCATGCCAATTTCAGTCCCTAGAGTTGGGAGTCCCGATATTATTTTTCACTTCCGAGAATGATCCCCATACTTCTTCTCATCATATTGATAATATTCCTAATGGACTCACAGGTCATATCATCCTACACTTGGTTCTATTGACTACCCCCATAGTTTCATTATCCCTCCATCTCATCCACCATCATTTTTCACATCTACATGTTGTCCTCCATCCACTTACCTAATATAGAAACCCACCCATGGGGGCCCCACCCTCCACCAATTCCCTTTCACAAACTTGTGCTATAAACAAGCCAAGCCATCTTTCACTAAGGAACACATTTCTGTATCTGTATACTCAACCCAAATTATTATTTATTTCTTTGGTAATTTTATAAATCCTTTGTTTCCAGCATATACATAACCTTTTTCGTCGTCCTCCTCGATGGCCTTATTTTTACCTGGAAAAGAAACCCATGTCTCCCTTGGTTGGGGAATCCACCCTTTTTTTACACAAACATAGTTCACAAACCCCAAGTATCCCAAGTCCATGTACCCACGATCTTTGAGTTTTCAAACTTTGTTAGCCTCTGGCACAATTTCACCCCATATCTAGTAGTCCCCCTGACACTAGATTTTGTTTTACAATTGTTTCCAATCGTCCTTCAAACCCACAACCAAGGGAAGTCTTGAGCCCCACAACATCTTTACTTCATTCATGTTACTCATTAGTACCTGATATTATCTATTACTTAGTGTATTTCAAGAATACCTTTGCTTCTTGGCGTCGTGTCTCACTTTATGTCAACATCAACAAGGTTTCCAGAAGGGGGGCAATATCTTGACTCTCATTACCTTTTCAATGAGGAGTTTCAGATGACACAAAGAGAATCATCATTTCCTTCTGATTTTGTTGACCCCCATAACATTCGACTTCAGAAAAATTTCATGTTACGGTAGGTCTCACTATGTGACCGTTGTAGTTTTTCATACTAGCCAAAGACTTCTCAATTTGTTAGGCCATCAATGCCTACGAGTAATCGATACTTCTTACAGTCATATGTCATTATAAATTTCCCTGAGGGCACTGTAGTTATCTACATCATCATATATCTTCAGTTACAGTCCCACAGTTTGGTTTCATGACACAAGCATGGTGCATGCCCACCTCATTTGTATAAATATTTTATTTTTTCTCCCTAGAGAAAGGTTTGGGTCCCACAATTTTCCCTTTCCCTCCAAGGATCTCTCTTACATTTCCTCTCTTCACTCTTCCTTACAATGGCACTCTCAGAAAAAGAAACATTGTTGTATTTCGGCTATAGGTATGCTCCTAACCTCACATATAAAAGGTCATCTATTATCACTGAAAGATAGTCTGCAACATTGCACACAATGGTTGAAGAAATACATCAATGGCAATAGCAATTAGTACACATATAGCACCAAAATCCATCAAAAGGCACAAAAAATACACGGAGTTCAAAAATTAAAGTGTACAAAATCACCAAAGGAATCGCACACACAGTGCGTAGAATGTGAAGGCTAACTCAGCCCTTAGCGCACACTGTGCTCAATATACATTACTGTCTATGAGAAAATCTGCACACTTCTCATGAACGATGCATTTATGAATCTTTTCGGCCCTTCAACCACTTCTACTATGACCCCCAACATGATTTGACACTCATATCTGAGGGAAATCTAGCTTGGAGGTTGGTCAAGGGCTAGGAAGTGCCCTAAAAGGCCGCTTTTTCACACTATGAACATGTTGTATCTTTCCATGAATTGATACTATAAGTATGTGCCATGGGTGTGTTATAAAAATAATAACTTCAAGGTATTGTTATGATGCAATAAATTTTCTTGGAGAATCCTCTTTTCTCTTTGAATGATTCAAGCATTATAGCAAGGGTCATTCTACTCGACTCTTCAGAGGATTGGCATTGTATTTCTTCACCATTGTCACTTTCCATTGCATGAAGAGAAGAGATCTCTATTAGGGAACTCAAGATCCCTCCCAAGGAGGAAGAGGGGATTCATAAGTCCCTGCCTTTCTCTACGGTGTTAGCCTATCAATATATTGATCCATTGGTATCTATATGATGGTCATTTTTTGTTTTTCATGTTTCTAGTTCTTGGAAGCTTCTCTAACATTTATTTCTTAGTTGTTTTTAGTTTTATTTATTTTTTTCATGTGTATTTGGTTATTTAATCAACTCACAAAACTATGCCTTATTTAGCAGAATTAACTAAGAATGCAAGTGTTTTTTTTTCTCACCTATGTGACAAAACCAACACAACATAGGGGAAGAGTTTGTATTCCTAATTTTCAAGAGATGAAAATTTTGGTACTAAAAGAAATGCATAATGTGCCTTATGTTGGGCACCCAGGCTACCAAAAAACTATTGTAGTAGTCAAGAGCCAATATTATTGGCTAGGTATGAAGAAAGAGGTGGCTGATTATATAGCCATATGCTTGGAATGTCAAAAAGTCAAGGCTAAGCACAAACACCCAACTGGTTTGCTACAACCATTTCTCAGTCCTAACTGGAAATGGGAAGTGGTGACAATGGATTTCATCACTAAGCTTCCTAGAACAACCAAGCAACATGATTCCATCATCGTGGTGGTGGATAAGCTTACTAAAGCTTCCCATTTTATTCCAGTAAAAATAACTCATAAGGAAGCCACCATTGTTGATATTTGTATGGAAAAAATTACTAGGCTACATGGTGTGCCTAAGACAATTGTGTCTAACAAAGATCCCAAATTTACATCAAAGTTTTGGAAGGGATTATTCAAAGGATTTGTGACAAATCTAAACTTTAGCACAACTTATGATCCAAAGTAAGATGGTTAAATGTAATACCCCAAGATCATTCCCCAGTTCTAAACGTAAGTATGTTTTATAGCTTGGTGAGCCAGGTTATTATAGCCAGAGGGCCTATGTGATTATTAGGCCAGAGACCCTAGATGCTAAAGGCCAGTGAGCCCATTTTTTTATATGTAAATACTCATATCATTAATAAAATACATCACTGCGTGTAGACCAACCACGATAAAAGAGTATGGGGGACTAAACTCAACTAGGAAGGGAAAGGGTCAGGGGGGGTAAGAGCCTAGAAAGGGGGCTAAGCTAGAGGTATTATTTCCAAGGGAATATTGAAATATTATTCCTAAACGCTAAGGTTGGGATAATTATTGTATCCTAAGTTCTAATGATGGGGACAAGTGGGACAAAGTGGCTCTCAACTTGACAAGTGTCCAATTTGGGACATGCATAAAAAGAGATTGGGCTTAGTGCTTTTGGAATACATTCTGCCATTCAATTATGCCATTCCATTCAACCATTCTCTTCATCATTCAAAACTCTCCATGCTACAGATATTCCTTGAGCAGAAGTTGGTACTTTTTGTTATGAGAAACGCCCTATACCGTCCTGAGCCAATACTATACCTTACCTAAGCCAGTACTGCACCTTATATGAAGGTCATTGTTTCCATCACTTGTAATAGACCCTGAAATTTTCCACTGCTATCACATGTGCCTGGTTGACTTAAGCACTAGACTAAAGAGGCGGTTTGTCAGGCCCATGGATTCAAGAGGCAATTTTTCAGGCCCGTGATAAACTCTCTCCAAGTGAGAGAATTACTGGGGAATTAATTTATTGAGGGAACCCAACTTTAGCTACAGTTCTTTGATACTTCTTGTCCAATCTGTTGTTGAATCCCTGGAAGGGAAGTGGAGTAGCCGAAGGACCATTGAGAAGAGAAGGGGAAAAATTCCTGGGGTGGAATAGGCATATGGGGAATGATAGATTGTGGGTTGTTAGTTTAAATTGGGACCTAACGAAGTTGTTCCTGTTGTGTGAGATACATCAGCCTAGATAGGAATCCCTTACCTAAGTGGAGTTTAGTCCCATCTCGGGGGTGACCCACTGCTAAGATTTCTAAGCAGTATGGTCTAAGGATGGGAGGATCGTGGAATGTCTGCATGTAGTTGGTGGTATTTTATCAAAATATAAGTATCAACTGTGTGTTATATTACTTGTTGCATTATTCTTTATTCATTTATTTTTATGGGTTTTTCCCTGTGTATGATTCATGTGTATTGTTAGTGTTATTCTACATGAATTTGTATATTTGCAGAGTATTTGTATGATTTTTAATTTATGTATACAATTCCAAAAATTCTATGTGTCATATCCCAACTTAAGTATGGGGATGATACAATACAGTATCAAAAATGATGGTAAACATAAGTAGCAGTGATGCAACTCAGTTTGGGTGGTCAGGTGGGTGTGTTAAAATATGGTATCAGAGCTCCAGTTTTCGACGTTGAGCATAGATGGGCTGAGCAAGTTGAAATTGAAGCCAAATTCAATAGAGTTTTGAAGTTACAGAGCATCCATGAGTGCCAAGAAGGTGTTGAGAAAACACTTGGACTATCTTTCAAAGCTTATGAGGTGTAGCGGTTCGAGAAAGCCAGTGGAGGAAAGAAACCACAACAATTGTTGATTTAGGCTACAAGATTAGATCTGGGCCGTTGGATCTGTTTGGGAGAAGACAAATCCCTCACAACCATCAGATCTAGAGAATATGTGTAGTCGTTAAACACCGAATTCCTTCGGACTTCGCTACTCCGACAATTTTTCGTTGTTTGTTGGAAGAGAGGAAAAAGTCTCAAAGTCCCAAACTCCAGAGAAGATCCTGACCATTCGTCATCAAGGACACGTGTTAGTAGATTAGAAAGTTTCTAAAAGTTCGATGATCAGGAGGATCATTGTTAAAAAGGGTTTCGGTTTGAAAAGTCCTGAAGCCCCAAAGCCTGAAGTCAATCTTGATCGTCCGTTGACAGGTGACCGAAAAATGTGGATCTCTATCCTTTGTCAATTCAACGTTCAATAGTTTGGGGGATTGGTGGTGATCAATAATGAGAACTCCTGAATCCCAAAGTTTCAAAGGATATCCTAGTCATTGGTTGTAGGAGGATCGAGATTCGTCAATTTTGACTTCATCATGCGACAATTCAGGAGGCAGTGCGCGTTGGAGTCTCAGAACTCTCGAAGCCCGAAGTCCTGGAGCTCCTATTGACCATATATCTTGACAGAGAGTGTGGAATGTTGATTTGTGAGTCCTCCGGGAATTCCTTAGTTTAACGTTCAGGTGATTCATTTTATTACATGGTCAGAACCTCCGAAGACGAAAGCTCCGAAGCACTGGAGTAACAAACTGCCAAAGCGCCAGTCCAATATTTCACCAGTTCAACGTTTGGGGGAAATGTTGGGTTGTGTTGATAAATCCTCCGAAACTCAAAGCTTCGGAGAGACGGAGTCCCGAAACTATGAAGAAGCATTGTTCAGAGAGCTATCCACTTCGACGTTCGGAGGAAATGTTGTATTGTGTAGGTGGAACCTCCGAAAATCGAAGCTCTAAAGCACTAGAATAACGAAGTGTCAAAGCACCAATTAGGGAATTCACCAATTCGACATTCGGGATACTTAGCATGTTGTGTTGTCAAAAATTTCAAAGCCCGGAGTTTCGAAGAATCGGAGCCCCGAAGCTCCAAAGAACCACCTGTTTGTAAATTCGTCAATTCGACATTCATGGAAAATGAAGTGTCATGAAGGAGAAACCTCTGAAGCTAGAAGTTTCGAAGCCCCAGAGTCTCAAAGATCCAGATAAGTGCCATATAAGTAAGAGCCTTATTCTATCCCACAGTCACATGAGTTTTGGGTTGAAATAAAGGGGCTAGTGCTCTAAAATTGATTTAAAGACAAAAAGGGGCTTAGTGAAGGAACCTACAAATTTCTGATTTGTACAAACCTGCAATTGGGGGAAATTACATAAGCCTATAAACCTAAAGAGAGGATATAGCATGGGTCTGAGAGCTATTTCGGCTCCCAAAGAGGATCACTTGTACAAGGATTTCCCTCACATAAAGGACATTTTTTTAGTTAACCATAACTTTATGCTCAAGATTCAGAATTGAGCAAGGGAGTCGTCATTGGAAAGATATTGGAAAATATAATATAACTGCTCTCCCAGAAAATTGATTTGGACAATCAATTTCTCAGAAAATCGGAAGAAATAAATCTGATGCATTATGAACCAGAGTTGTTCATAATTTCATGCAATTGATAGATCAATTATCCTAACAAGTTTTTCTGACTGCACATTTTGCAGAGTTAACAACAAGTAGATCAGAACAGGATCAACACCGAGTGCAGAGGGATGGAATGTAAACAGAGAACTTACAACCAGGAGGATGTTATCAGAGGGATGGATGTTCATATGGGTAATGAAGGTACAAACTCAAATGGACACGAAGAAGGAAAGGAAGAAAGCATGAACTTGGTAGAGACAATTAAAAATATGCAAAAGGATGTCCAAATTTATAAAGATATAATGAAAGGCTTATGAAATCCAAGGAGTAGCAAGAGGAATTCAACATAAAGTTAATGAAAATCTTGGAAATAATAGAAAAAAAGGTGGATAAGGAGAATGACTCAAGCAAATCAGGAAGTCACAAGTCTCGTGATGAGAGAGGATGAACCAGAAGTGTTGGCATACATCACCATCACTCCCCAATGCATTCCACTAGGAGAGAACATAGTAGCTCAAGTCCATACCCTATTAGGAAGCATAAGAAGAGGACTGGGGTGGATGAGCTACAAGGAGAAATGAACAAAATAAAGCCCCATATATTTTATGGTGAGCATAAGAAGTATGAAGATGCAGAGACATGGTTGTTAGGAATGAGAAAGTATTTTCAATTGCATAATTATTATTCACATCTAGAAGGAAGAATTGATATCTATCATATCAAGCGAAAGGCATCCATGTGGTGGGACCAACTTGTGAAAGTGTAACACATTAAAGAGAAAAATGTTACTGGGAAGGAATTCAAGAAGTATTTTCAAAAGAAATACTTGACTAAGAGATACTATGACAATAAAATGAAGGAGTTCTTCGAACTCAAGCTTGGGAGTATGACCATATATGAATATGAAAGAAAGTTTTTAGAACTGCTAAATTATTTCTCTTTCATCAAAGATGAAACAATTAATATTCAGAAGTATTTGAGTGGATTTCCATCATTCATCAGTGAAAGTATACAATATGATGATCCCAAAACATTGGAGGAGACCATAAGGCAAGATAAATGCCTTTATGATCAACATAAAGGAAGGAAAATTTTCCAAAAATCTTGGGAAGATAAGAAGAAATGAAAGATGGAACCAACGAAGAAGGGGACTAAGCCAACATTCTTTAGAAATAGTCCTTACGGACAACCAGCTTCTAAAGAACCCAGAATGATTGAGACATGGGTTCAAAGGCTAAGGAAACCACCTATTCAATGTTGTGGTTGTAAGGGAGATCACATGTATATAGATTTTCCTCATAGAGGTGAAAAAGTGGACTATCCACAAGGTACAACAAGATGAAACAATGGAGGACATGGGAAGAAATTTACCTAGGATCTATGCAGCCCTCATCAATAAGAAAGATGAGTTTCAGTCACATATGATTGAAGTGGAAGGTATGATCAACAACCAAACCATTGCTAGTTTAATTGATTCAAGAGCTAGTCATAGTTATATAGATCCTAAGATGGTGGAAATGTTTTATTTTCCAAGAAGAAAGCATGGAAAATATTGGTTGGTGCAATTGGATACCTGAGCCAAAAGAAAAATTAATGAGACGGTTACCTCACGTCCAATGGACATGAATGGACTAAGAACCAGGGAAGATTTGAATATCTTGCATTTAGGTTCCTATGACTGTCTAATTGGTATGGATTGGTTGGAACAACACCATGTTATCATATATTGTTATAATAAGGCATTTACTTGATAGGATGAAGAAGGGAATCTAAGGACAATACAGGGAATTCTCATGGAAATAACTATCATAGAAATCTCAACATTGCAGCTGAGTAAAAGTTACAGAAAAGGGTGTCAAACGAGATTAGCCTGACATCCGCCATTGATCTTTGTCGAAGTCAGGAGAACCACTTCTAATGCCTAGCAATGGGTGAAATTTTTTTTTACAGCTCATATGGAAAATACACCTAAAGATAAGGTGTCAAATATCGAAGATTAATCATTCCTAAGAGAGTTTGAGGATGTATTTAAAGAAATACTAGGTGATCTGAAAATGATAAAGGCTTTGTATTCTTGAAAATATTTGCAAGTTTTAATTCAAGTGTGCTTATGAAAAAGGATCAATTTGCAAACACAATTTTTATATAAATTACACATTCAAGATGCAGATAATAAGCAACAAATAACAGTGAACAGTAAACACATAACACAACAAATGATAAAGGATTTCACTCCTCTCTTGGGCTACATCTCCTGGTCCATCTTCCAATGGATATTTTATATTATTTTCTCAAAGTGATAAAATATGTTCTTTACATTGCTCTAAATGCCAAATAGATGGCTCCAATGGCTTTAGAACGTCCAAAAACCCCTAGCTAGGCTTTTTCGGCACCTGATTTGGCCAAAAATTGAAGAAGATAGGCTTCCTGGAAGTTCCCCTTCAAACTTGTTGTCTCTAGATCGTCAAATTGCACCTATGTGTGTCCAACATAACACTCGCACTCATTTTTGTGCTAAAACCTAGCACTGGGAGCATAACCAAAAAACTATGCAAACTATAGGATGGTTGGGGAACCTAGCCCCTAACCGCCAAACCGTTGGGCATATGGGTCATATGACCACACCTACACATAAAAAGGGCCAAGTTTTAAAACTTATGGTAACACGCCAAGTGTTCAGGTGCGCGAGGCTCCGAATTCATTTGAAAAAATGCACGCGGGTGGTCGTATGGTAAGCCACATGTGAATGGGGGTCGGGGCTTAGCCCCGTCCTGGACCGCGCCCAACCAATATATAATTCAAACTTAAATATATATGAAACCGTATAGTGGTATGAACCACATGGTGGGTGTGCCAGTTGGGCGGCCCTTCCCAAAGCTTTACCCCTGCCCGGAGGTTGCGGGGTCAAGTCCTGTAAACTCCACAAGTTTTAACCATTGACCAAGTGACATGTGGTAGCCCTCGCTTGGGCCACGTGTCACCAATCCGTTTGCCACCAACATGCCACGTGTTGGATGCTAATTCGTCCACATGACTGCCAACCAACACCTGCCATGTGTTGTACGGCCATGCCATGTCAACAACTATACGAACTGTACAGACTGTACAGTCAGCAAATTTTTTGCCTGTTTGACAATTTGAACAGAACGCGATATCTCACTCATCCAATGTCTGTTTGAACCCATTCAATTTGCATTGGGTTCGTGATGACGATACCTACACACCCGTTTGATTTGAAGTGATTCCGAGAACTTTGAATTTTGAGCAAAATTTGATCCCCTAGATCACACCTCCCCATTGGAAAGCTTTTGGACTTCCAAAAGTTTACTTTCAGTCTATCTGAAGATGAGGGTATAGTTCCCTCACCTTTCCAACCTCAATCCACTTGGCTTTTCTTGGATTTGTGCATTTAAGACCAATTCGAAGATATTCCACATTTCCCCATTTTGAAGTTCTCATTCTCCTGTCAAGGATTGTGTCTTCATGCAGTTCTGTAAGATATTCTGGGGAGAAATCATCTATAGAAGGAATCTGAACATGTTCTCCTTGAT
>ML780763.1:797082-833728 GCA_009831015.1 Picea engelmannii
GCATTCTCCATGACTGACATCCTGTACATACCAATGTTTGGAAGAGGACAATCTTGCTGCAATTGTATTTCATGTTGGATACCCCTTCTTGGAGGTAATCCCTTTGGTTCCTGAAACATCTCATCATATTGATTAACAACCTCGTATAGATCAGATTTCAACTTTGCATCACAACCTTGAAAAACTTCATTTTCAATATTATCTTTGGGCTTAATCATCAAGAGAACAAAATTCTTGCTAGCATTGACTAATCTCTTCATTTGTCCCGCATTTACAAGTGACAAATTCATCTTCTTTGAATGTGCTCTAACAATGTACTCAACTCCATTTTTAAACAAGTGATACTTATTCTCATGACGATGAAAAATGGATTTTCTATCATATAAGTATGGGCTTCCCAACACAATAACACAGATATCCAAAGGAATAACATCAAGCTCTACCTCATCTATAAAATTTGCAGTGATGGCAAACCTAAGTTTACACCTTCTTGTCACCTGCAATTTAGCATTATCACATATCCAAACGAGAGGGTATGGTTTAGGATGTGGAATAGTTTCCAATTTTGATTTCTTGACAGTGTCCTCAGATATAAGGTTGTCTTGAGATCCAGTATCAAAAAGAGCATCTATCTTGGTATGCTTTGAAACAACCCTTATGTGAAAAAGTTCGATTCTTTCTTTTTCTTGTCGAGTTTCATTGAGATTACTATTACTTGAAGAACTAGTACTTGCAATAGAACCCTTACCTTGATAACCCATGGGTGTAATTTTTGTTTCATCACCTAAATCAGAACCTAAATCATGTTGTATGGTTGCAGCAGTCTTTGACTTCCCTTTGTTGCCAAAATTTTTGGGTCTTATTTCAAGATGAAGTTTCCAACAATGGTCTTCATCATGGCCATCTTTTGAACAATGTTTGCATGTAAATTTTTCTCCCTCTTTCTTAACAGCATCATTCTTTTTTCCATTGCCCTTGAACTTCCTATTTCCTTTGTCTCCATGACTGAAAGGCTTCTTGTTACCCTCATGAGTTTCATTCCTTCCTCTGGATTCCAAATGAGTTTCCTTAACACAAACTTCATCTAGATTTGAAGGGTTAAACATGAGTATTGTATGTCTCAAGTAACTATGTAAAGCTCCAATGTATTTGAGTAAAGTTTCTTGAGAAGACATATCTACTCCCAAAACAAAAGATCTTCTCCTAAATTCTTGAGTAAATATTTGCACATTTTTCCCTTTAGCTTGTCTAAAATTTTGCCAATCCATAGTAGCTTTTTGCATATATGCCAATGGGTAAAATTGTTTTTTAATTGCAACAATAAAATCATTCCAAGAGGTTAAAATTTTACCATGTTTCTTCATGTCCTCTTGAGTCTTGGCTTCCCACCAAATGAGTGTTGCACTATCCAATCTTAAAGAAGAAAGCTGAATCTTAGTTTCATCATCTTGAATTTTTTGTATCCTACAATACACCTCAATCTGACAAATCCAGTTATCTAATTTCTTAGCATTTACCTCTCCATTGTACACTGGCAATTCAAATTTAATATCAACCTTTAACAAAGGAATTTGTGGAGGAATTTTACCATGTCCCTTTGGATAATTTGGAAGAGGTTGTGAACTGGTAGAAGAAGAGGAAGATGGAGGTGAGGGAGGTGGAGTAGCACCATTCCCTCCATTTCCTTTTGGAGTTTTATCACCACTGTCTCCCTTGTTCTTTGAAGGGTTAGAGCCTTCACCTTGCAACCTTGTATTCCTTTATTCCATGAAGAATTTCATCATTTCTCTCATTTTCATGAAAGCCTTTCTGAGATCTTCATCTTCTGTAGGAATATTTTCATGGCCCTTTTCATGAACCATACTTGGTGAATGCCTCCTTGAAGCTTGAGGTGATAAAATAGCCTTTCTTCTTGAAGGATGAGAACTTGGCTCTACAAGTTGACCTTCTCCTCTTGTGAGTTTCAACCTTGTGAGCATCAGAAAACAAAACACTTGCAAATAATCTAGCCTTCAAAAACCTAAGCTCTGATACCAACTTGATCTGAAAATGATAAAGGCTTGTATTCTTGAAAATATTTGCAAGTTTTAATTCAAGTGTACTTATGAAAAAAGATCAATTTGCAAACACAATTTTTATAGAAATTACACATTCAAGATGCAGATAATAAGCAACAAATAATAGTGAACAATAAACACATAACATAGCAAATGATAAAGGAGTTCACCCCTCTCTTGGGCTACATCTCCTGGTCCAGCTTCCAAAGGATCTTTTATATTATTTTCTCAAAGTACCAAAATATGTGCTTTACATTGCTCTAAATGCCAAATAGATGGCTCCAGTGGATTCAGAACATCCAAAAACCCCTAGCTGGGCTTTTTTGGCACCTGATTTGGCCAAAAATTGAAGAAGATAGGCTTCCTGGAAGTTCCCCTTCAAACTTGTTGTCTCTGGATCGCCAAATTGCACCTCTATGTGTCCAACCTAGCACCCACGCTCATTTATGTTCTAAAACCTAGCACCGGGCGCATAACCGAAAAACTGTGCAAATTGTAGGACAGTTAGGGAACCTAGCCCCTAACCGTTGGGCATATGGGTCATATGCTCGCACCCGCACATAAAAAGGGCCAAGTTTTAAAACTTATGGTAACGCGCCAAGTGTCCAGGCACGCGAGGCTCCGAATTCATTTGAAAAAATGCACGCGGGTGGTCGTATGGTAAGCCACATGTGAATGGGGGTTGGGGCTTAGCCTTGGCCCGGACCACGCCCAACCAATATATAATTCAAACTTAAATATATATGAAATCGTATAGTGGTAAGAACCACATGGTGGGCACGCCGATTGAGCGGCCCTTCCCAAATCTTTACCCCAGCCCGAAGGTCATAGGGTCGAGTCCTGTAAACTCCACAAGTTTTAAGCATTGACCAAGTGACACGTGGAAGCCCTCACTTGGGCCACATTTCACCAATCCATTTGCCACCAACATGCCACATGTCAGATGCTAATTCGTCCACATGACTGCCAACCAACACCTACCACGTGTCGTACGACCCTGCCACATCAGCGTATGACCCTGCCACGTCAGCAACTGTACGGACTGTACAGCCAACAAATTTTTTGCATGTTTGACAATTTGAACAAAATGCGATATCTCACTCATTCGACGTCCGTTTGAACCCGTTTGAGTTGCATTGGGTTCGTGACAACGAGGCCTACACACCCGTTTGATTTGAAGATATTCCAAGCACTTTGAATTTTGAGCAAAATTCGATCCCCTAGATCACTAGGATTACCCCCTAAAAGAGACATTGATTTCTACATCAATCTGATGCCTGGAGCAACTCCAATATCCAAGACCTCTTACAGGATGAGTACACTAGAATTGAAGGAATTGAAAATGCAACTTGAAGAGCTTCTGAAGAAGGGGTATATACGCCCAAGTGTGTCACCTTGAGGTGCCCCAGTATTATTTGTGAAGAATAAGGATAAAACATTGAGACTTTGCATGGACTTCAGGAAGTTGAACAAGGTAACTATGAAGAATATGTATCCTTTGCGAAGGATCGATGAACTCTTTGATCAGTTGAAGGATGCAAAAATATTCTCCAAGATTGATCCTAGGTCATGTTATCATCAGGTAAGAATTAAATAAGACATCAACAAGACTTCTTTCAGAACAAGGGATGGGCATTATGAGTTCACAGTGGTGCCATTTTGTTTATCAAATGCACCAATTGTCTTCATTTGTTTAGTGAATGGTATTTTCAAAGAATACTTAGATAAGTTTTTCATTTTATTTTTAGATGACATTATTATATATTCTAAGTCAGAGGAAGAGCATGAACAACACTTTAGGATGGTACTATAGGTATTAAGAGAGAATAATTTGTATGCTAAATTGAGAGTAGCTCATTTTATCAGAAACAAATTCATTATTTGGGATATATCATATCAAAGGAAGGGATAGCAATGGATTCTGAAAACATTGAGGCCATTAGAGGGTGGTCAACACCTAAGAATGTGATATAAGGAAAATCATCCATGGGCCTTGCAGGCTACTACAAAATATTTATTGATGGATTCTCAAAGATTGCACACCTGATCACTTCCTTGCAAAATAAGGGAGTGAATTTTCAGTGGACATTGGAGTGTGAAAAGAGTTTCCAACACTTGAAGCATTTATTAACCAACGCTCCAATACTAAGGAATTCTGATCCAAATGAAAACTTCGTTGTATGCATAGATGCATGTAAAAAAGGACTTTGTGGAGTCCTCAATCAAAATGGGTATATTGTATGTTATGAATCAAGGAAGTTGAAGGAGCATGAGATGCACTATGTTACTCATGATTTGGAGTTGGAAACCATAGTGCATGCCTTGAATAAGTGGAGGGACTACCTCATGGGGACAAGGTTCGAGTTGAGGACAAATGATAATGATCTGAAATATTTATTTGATCAGCCAACTCTAAATTCCAGGAAAACCAGGTGGTTATAATTTCTCAGTGAATATGACTTTGATATAAATCAGATCAAAGGAAAAGAGAACAAGGTAGTTGATTCACTTAGAAGAAGGGTGCATGAGTTGCATGCTACAACCATTATCATGTATCAATCATATTTAAAGGACAAAATATTAGAGGTGGCAAAATCAGATTTGAAATACATGGAAATAGTAGAAAAATTACAAGAAGGTATTTTGCAGCAGAAAATTGAAGACTACAAGTTGGGGAACGATGAAATTCTCATGTATAGAGGAAGAAATTATATACCTAATTCCCAAGAATTGAAAAATCCGATATTCATAAAAATGCATAATGTACCTTATGTTGGACACCTAGGGTATCAAAAAACTATAGCAGTTGTCAAGAGCCAATATTATTAGCCAATGTAGAAAGAAGTTGTTGAGTATATCTCCAAATGTTTGGAGTGTCAAAAGGTCAAGGTTGAGCATAGACACCCAGCGGGTTTTCTACATCCATTACCCAATCCTAAGTGGAAATGGAAAGTTGTAACAATGGATTTCATCACCGAGATTCCCAGAACAAACAAGCAGCATGATTCTATAATGGTAGTGGTGGAAAAGCTTACTAAAGTTGCCCACTTTATTCAAGTAAGGCTCACTCAGCAGGAAACCAATGTTGATGATATTTGTATGAGAGAAATTGCTCAACTACACGACATACCCAAGAATATTGTGTTTGACGGAGATCCAAAGTTTACATCAAATTTATGGAAAATACTATTTAAAGGATTTGAAGCAAATTTGAATTTTAGCATAACTTATCATCCAAAATTTGATGGACAAATAGAGAGGGTGAATCAAGTGATTGAGGATACGTTGAGGATGTATGTGATGGATAAACCATCAAAATGGGAAGACTACATACACTTGGTAGAGTTTGTTTACAACAATGGGTACCAAACATCTCTAAAGATGAACCCATTTGAGGCACTTTATGGCAGAAGGTGCAACACACATGTAAGTTGTGACAACCTAGTAGATATAATAGTGGTTGGGATAGAATTAATTAGGGAAATGGAAGAGAAAATGTAAAAAATAAAATAGAATTTAAAGGCTTCTCAATATAGGCAGAAAATATATGCTGATAAGGGAAGAACTCATAGGGAATTTAAAGTGGTTGATCATGTATTCTTGAAAGTGAAGGCCAACAAAAGTTCCATGAAGTTGGAAAATTGTTCAAAGTTGGCATCTCATTATTGTGGGTCGTTTGAAATCCTAGAGAGGATTGGTCATTGTTATCGGACTAATCGGTAGGTGCGAACACTAACAGATCTCCCTAGATCCACCTGGATCTAGAACAAAACAGGAGAGGACATGACTCTTTCCCTAAGTTTTGACCATTGAATTAGCTAGTAGGAAGGAACAAGTAACATACCTTAGTATCGCTTCCTAGGGTATTTTTTGCTCCCGCTTCACTCCGATGCTCTCGTGAGGTCAAGACCAAGACAACACAAACCAACCAAAGCGAAGATAGAAAAATATATTCAACTGTCAACTTATGTGTATGATCAAGGAATTACACAATAAAGTGAGAATAGCTTTATGGGAAAGGGACATACCATTGTATCATATTAATTGAAAGTAGAACATTACAACCTGATCACCTTGATGTCGCAAGATTCCTTTCAGTGGCTCTTGGCTCCAACACACACACTTTCTCAATCCTTGTATGAAGAATATCAAATCCTCTTGATAGACTTGCTAGAGTCTCCAAGCTCCTGTTCAAGCTAAGTCCTTCACACAATTCTTTCACCAATTCTCCAATGAATCTTGCTTAACCTTTTCCATGAGAATTCCCTCAATATATAGGAGAGAATGAGATAGTTACTTGGATAAGAATGATCCCACAATATCAGGGAATCCAGTACAAGGATAACCATTCGAATGCCAACCCATTCTTCTAGAAGATTCCCTTCTAGAAACATTGAGAATTCATCTTTTTCCATGCTTTAGGACGAGTTCGCACCCTGGCTATTCAACACAGTGCGAGAAGTTCGCGCCTTGGCTTAAGGTAGCCTGTGAGAATGGGTCATTCTTGCACCCTAATACATTAGCAGCCTATGAACCCTCTTCAAAAGTGAGTTTTCTGGGAAGCGATGAAAGTAACTTTTATCAGGAGAAAGTTCTTATGAAGAGCCTGAGTACACCATCATTAATACACCATCATGATGACCAAAATCATGGGTAACAGAATGCCCCCCAAAGTATGAGGTTGGAATCAGTGACAACCGAAAGACTTTGTAAGCTACATGTGTGTGTCGAAAACTAGGAGCGCACCTAATCGGAAACCTGGGAACAACAAAAAATCTGCAGAATATCATATATACCAATTCTGAGGTAGGCATTCCCATACTCAGATCACAGACGGATGACAATTGTAGACATGGGTCATGTCCACCAATCATACACTGTGGATCCATGCCGTCAAAATATAGCATAGCCACCAGGAATACACTGTGGATCTAAGCGAGAAAATTCAAATTGAGACGACATAGCCACGAGACATACACAACGGATCTATGTGTCACAGATTATACATACTCCATCGCAACCGGGACAAAGATATGATATCCAGGGTCTTCTAATCTCATCGCCCAAAGTACGAATCTAACCATGTGATTACATGTGTTGAAGTCGAACATGGCAGAAACCACTTCATTACCAGTCATTGATGAAACCGTTAACAAGTGTGAGGGAAATCACCATTGATGTCAATGACTCCCAAGGTACTCTAGTACAATCCATCGAGTGTGAATGAATGAGTTGAAGTCGAACATCCGATGGAATATTTCGATCAGGGGTCAATGATGTAAACCCACTGTCAAAAGCGAGGAAACCTGCCATTGAGGCATGCAAGCTCCAAGGTACCAAAGAATTTCTAAGTTTTGATTCTGAATAATGAGCTAAAGTCGATGGAACAAAACTCGTCACAGGAGGGCCTTGATGTATCCCCCATCAATGACACGAAATGAGTAACAGATTTTGAAGGTGAAACAGAGTATGATGTAAGTTGGACTGGACACAAGGAAGGCCGACATGGAGAGAATGGACAACTGCAGATGGCCAACTCAATAGAGGTTTCAAATGGACTTCTCTTGAACATATGAACGACACGACCAATGATTTGGCAGCATTGACTCAAAGACGACACAAGGAATGACCTTGTAGCGAATCGAATGAGAGACAAATGGATTTCCCAAACCGGATTCAAATGATGAATAGGGGGTGTTATGTTCAAGAGCAACACGTACTGCTAATCAATACGAAGATGAAAACATATCCCTTTCCCAAATTTTCCCCCACCATTTCTGGCGAGTACCTCTTTATTTTTACGCAAGCTTGAGGAGGATAACATATGCTTGTTGATATAAGCTTATCCTTCGGATAAGTCCTTCAAAGTATGTTTAATGAACCCTAAGAAGGAGTGGTTCGGTCCCATTACGGGTCTATCAATGTTTGTTTAACGAGTCCAGAGATAGAAAACTCGAAGGTTTTTCATGATTATAGATTCTGGAAAAACACTTAAAAGAGAACTCTCTCAATTCATTTTTCATAAAATAGTCTAATGAGACCAAAAAAGAGATAAATTATCGCTCACCAGATGCTTTCTTCAAATACTTTATCGAGCGTGAAAATAGCAAGGTTGCTCGGCTATCTTTTCATGTTTAGAGAGTCTGAAAAGAGCTTAAAGAGGACTCCAGGGGGGTTCCTTTTTCGTATACCTTTGTTGAGCCCGAAAAAGTGATAAAAGTATGCTCAATCGTGTTCTCATGTATTTATGATCGCAAGAACGGACAAAGACCATGCTCGAGGTTTTATACAAAAACCATAAAAAACAATCAAAACATGCGATGGAAAAAGAAAAATTATGTCCGCATCCCAGTACATGACCATCAAAGTCGTTATGCCTGCAAAAGTTACACTCAAAAGGGCATTAGGGATTAGGGTTTAATAAATAAATAATTATTAAAAAACCAAATAACATGGTAAATGTAAATAAAAAGGAGTAAAACTCTTTTTACCATATCATTTTCACTTTTCCACTATTTGAGCCCCAAAACCCCTCTTTTACCCTCGAAGTTCGGCGTCAGATTGCGGGGGTTACGAGTGTCCATTCGTCGAGTCGTCAGTGACAGTGAGGTAGGCTCTTTGTCTTCTACTCTTTTATGGTTTAAATTTGCATTTTCATTGGTTAAAATTCATTTTTGGGTTGATGTTATGAGCCCTACTTGCGCACTAGCATTCTCGCAGGTGGGTTGCACGAGACCTGTGAGAATGGGTCATTCTCGTAGGTGAGCCCACAGCAGCCTGCGAGGTTCTCGCACTGTGCCCAAAGGGCACCTGTAAGAACTGAAAAGCACAAAAGTTTTTTAAAAAATTCCTTAATGAACAAGAACCAATTCATGAATAGAGTTGCTAATCCTCTTTTTGTGCTTCTTATGCAGGTAGATGGCCATCAAAATGGTTCTTGAATGGCAAGAAAGGGAGCATGAAGAAGACAATGCTATTTCCGGAAATCATCCACCCACTATTGCTGCTCTAAGAAACTATGGCCTTCTGAAGTACTTTCGTATCCCGGGCATGAGGGCCCAAGTCAGATTATTAGAGTACCTGGTGCATATGTGGGATCCTGATCAGCAGGTATTTCATGTGGGGGTCCACACACTATCCTTAGATATTAAATACATTTACTTCTTAACTGGACTATCACGGCGTGGGCAGTACGTGAGCCTGACTGGTAGCAGAGGTGGTGGGCTGCCCATGAGTGAGTACTGCCGCATACACTGTGTTCCTGAGGCAAAGAGGAAGAAAGGGAAAGTAGCTATTTGGGGGGTACAGGATTTGACCCTCCATACTATCTTGTTTACCATAGCTCAGATGGTGGGGAGTTCCACTCCTCACATGGTGTTACAAAGTTACTTCCAGTATGATATAGAGTGTACTGAACCTCGGGTCTTCAACTGGGCAGATGTTGTGCTTCATAGTATGAAAAAGTAGTTAACCAAATGCAGATGAGGTGGCCTAAAGAAATTCAGGTACGGATCTTTGTTGGTGTCCTTCTTTCTCGAGAGGGTTCCTGTACTGAGGCTACAGGTTGATTAGCATTTGTCGGCTCCTACAGATCCAAGAATGTTGAGATGGTGTCAGTTGATGGCCCGACACGTAGCTGGACTGATCATCAAGTATGATGATACCTTCTTTGACTAGCTTCAATCACAGATGTTGATGGTTAACGATTACGCTTATGCTGGGTTGGATTTTCGAGGAGATCCGAACTTAGTCCTGCCAGAGGATGCTCAATGGGGGGAACTTGGTAAGAAGTACACACATTTTTTCTTTTTAAATGTTTTTGTGAATTTTAATCATATTCAAATGTTTTTTATATGTTCATCCAAAGACTAAATACAAAACTCTTTTTTGATGACACAGATATTGGACCTTACTGACCTCCTGGTACTTCTCCCATTCAGTGGCGAGGAGAGGTAGGGCCAGCGCCACAATATGCCGAGGATTATCAAATAGTGGAACAAAAACTAGAGGGATTGACCGCAAATATTCCAGGCATGCCTCTTGAAGAGGTTCCACGACATAATCAGCGTCATACAGTAGGGGTGTCAGGGTCCATGAGTCGACTGCTCCGTAGAGTTGCCCGGGCAGTTGTGTGTTACCATGAACATCATCCATGATGTCACTTTGTAGAAGCTATGAGCTTCAGATTTTGACATTTTAGTCTTTGGACAAAAACTTTTTGTAAAAAACTCTTTTGATCGTTATATATACAGATGGCTTCTACCGGTTTATCATGTATTGTGTGAAGATTGATTTATAAATGATTCAAATGTCTGTCTAATACATAGTTAGCCAATGCATTTGTTAATGTATTTAGACATCTAGGAATATGTTGATATTCAATGTAATCAAAATAACGTTCCAAGAGGCGAATTCGCAAATACAACCGTAACAAAGTAGGACTTCGAATAGTATAGACATTACTTAACTGTAGTACTACAAGCTGCGAATCGAGTTGCACAACCAAATGACAAATTCCAAGCGAGATAGCATCAACCACTAATTCGATAACGACGCTATACTCTACAATATTGTTGGTCGCACGGCTGAGACACACACCTCATAAGGATACAAGTTCGTTTGTAGGGGCGTAAATTGCCCATGCAGCGGAAGCAAGGTTCTGAGTACTACGTCTAGCGCCATCAGCAAAGCCAATATAGGGTAGCGAAAACTCCAACATCTAGAAATCAAACACAACGTCACATAAGGGAAGAGACCAGATAACGACAAAAGCAAGCTATAGTAACACACAAAAAGTATGATACAATAAAAATACAAGTACTCATGCACAGATAATTTTATGCATAGTACTTCTTCAAGTACAACCCATTCCTGGGTTCACTCAAAGGGATACCATCGTAATCTACCAACTCATAAGCTCCTTTTTCCAAAACTCATCAAACGATATAAGGACCTCGCCACATGGCCTCGAATTTCCCAGCTCCTAACATATCTCGATCTTGTTCATAGAGGAGAACAAGATCACCTTCAGATAAAACACAAGGTTTGACATGCTTGTCGTATTGGGCCTTGACACGCTTTTTCTAAGCTTATATAACTAGGGTGGAATTGCACCAAGTTTCGTCTAATCGCATAAGATACAATAGACGTTCTTCTTCAGCAGAAGTGTTGGGTAGGAGTTCAACAGCTAGTTTTAAAGAGGGTATCTTGCATTCAATTGGGAGAATGGATTCCACACCATAGACTAACCGGAAAGGTGTAAACCCAGTAGCGGACCTGACGGATGTCTGATAAGCCCACAATGTCAAAAATAACATTGTGTGCCAACTTGTTTTGTGAATCCCTATCATTCGTCGAAGCATAGTTATGAGAACTTTGTTAATTGCTTTGACCTGGCTGTTGACTTGTGGGTAATAGGGCATTGAGTTATCATGGTGAAGACCCAACTTTTCAGTAAGTTCAAACATCATGAAGTTTTTGAAGTGGCTACCATGATCAGTGATGATAGCCTGGGGAACACTAAAACGAGTTATGACATGATTGAAAATGAATAGTGTTGTGGTCTTTCCAGTGTTGTCAAATGTTGGCATCGCCTCAGCCCATTTCATAAAGTAATCGACGGCTACAATAATGTAACCATGCCCCCCGACCGAGTGAGGGTGACATGTCATGAAAGCAATGTCCCATTTCGCAAAGGGACCAACTGAGACCACGGGGTGAAGAGGAGCAGGATGTGACCGTATCTTGGTATTATAGGTTTGGAAAGCATGGCATTTTTGAACGACAGTTATGCAGTTGGTAAATAATGAAGGCCAAAAATACCTTGCACGTAAGATCTTCTAGGCAGTAGCATACCCAAACATATGACCACCACAGGCTCCAGAATGGCAGTCATTCAGAGCTCTCTCGACCTCGTCGAACATTAGACAACGTCGAAAAACAGAGTCAATCCCCTGAGGATAATGTATTGACGAGCTTGGTATCGTATTCGATGTCGTTCAGTACTAGACAAAGTTGGTTGGAAAGTCTGGGTTTGGATATATATAATGATATCACCATACCAAAGATCATCAGTGCTAATAAGGAAAAGAGATTCATCGGGTAATGAATCAGCTGCTACATTTTCTGTTGCAGAATGGGGAAAGTTGCATATCAACTCAGCAAAGACTAAGGACTTCTTAGACTTGGCGCATTCGAATTCTAAGTCAAACTCCTAGAGTATCACAATCCATTTGGAGTATTTTCCCCCTAGCAATTGACAGGTGAGAATGTGTTGCATAGGGTTGCAATGAGAAATCAATTGAAGATGATCTCCAGGGTCAGGTATTATCCAGGGATCGTGAGATGCAGGAAGTTCGTGAGGCGAAGTGGAGATCATGTTAATAGAAGCAACAGATAAGCGTGGAACATCAGGCGGTGGAATGGGGAAAGTACCCATTAACGAAGAGTCTTTGATAAGGCCTACACCGACGTTCTCATAACCCGGTGGGGTTTTAGCGATGAACGGTACATTGCCAGTACGGGTATCGAAATTAAAGAAGGCTAGTTGGTCGATGGTAACAACCTTTCCTTGATGAGGGAAACGTACTACACAGAAAAGGGTCGACACAACTGCACACATGGAATCGATCCAGCTGCGTCCAAGAAAAAGATTGTAATCAAGGGGAGCATCAAAGACTTCCACTTCGACTTGGACCGTTTTGCCTTCTAACGTGATGGGAAATGAAGGAAGGACACCATAGGGCTTAAAAATGGAGTCGTTGAAGACTTTAAGAGTGTTCTGGGATTCATTCAAAGAAGGAGAGCCAATGGCTTTCCAACAAGCAAGAGACATAACACATGTTGAGGCACCCTCATCGATAACGGTTCGACAAATGTTTTGTCAGAAACAACCACTTGGATCTGGAACGCAAGTTGAGGGGGTAACCTTGGAATGTGATCTTCCAAGTCAAATATAATCAAATTCCATATCCTTCGGATTGATTCCACCGATAGCTTTCAACAGTGCCTTCCGTTGTATGGGACAAGTCTGAAGGACTTCAAGGGCTGAAATCGCAGAAGGTGCTTGAGCCAGATCTTCAACAATGTTGTAGTTCTGGGTAGCACGAGCATGAGGATTGAAAGCCAATTTCCGAACGACACCTTTTGGGGGTGGTCGCAGAACTGTGTCGAGGCTCGGTCGTTCGAGATAAAGAGGACCGTTAGTAGGTGGAGTCGTGGGAGAGGGTTGTACCGAGGAAGGGGGTAAATCATCAACCTTCTCCTTAGAGGGAGAATAATCTTTGGCTCGAGTGGTGAGTGCAACGTTTCTCTTCTTAGAACCACCAGTACACATCAAAACATAGGATGTAGTAGAAGAAGAGGGTTGGTCATGGATGACCAACTGAGCCCGTTGTTGAGACAAGAAGGGTTGGGACAAAATGGCCAGTGCAGGTGGTTTTGGAGCTCCTTGAAGGAACTTAGTAACCTCGGCACGTCATGGACAATCCTTCATGTAGTGATCATCACCATAGATAAGGCAAGGGTATCATGGTTTGCGCTTATACCGATCGTCAACAGGGGTAGTTTTGGTTTTCTCTGCTTGAGGAGTATTTTTGATCTCCTTTTTCTTACCCTTTCCCTTTTTAGATTTGTTTTTACCGATAGGGGTAGATTGAAATGCATTTACCTCAGAAGTCTTGCCGGTGGGAGGGGCAGGAGACGAAGCATTTTGAACATTAGAAGAAACAAATTTGGGGTTTGCACTTGAAATGGAATGTGGTTGGGCTTGGAAAGCACCAATCACACCGTCAGCTGCATGCGAGGCAGCTGGAGTAGTTGAAGTGCTGGAAGTAGAAGGACGAGGTAAGTCAAGTAGTAAATCATAAAGGGTTCCCATTTGTGAATAAATGAGGTCAAGATATTGAGCACGACTTATAGCCTGCTCTTCTGTGACTACGCCACCCATGGCAATGTCCTTACCGATGTTGTTCACAAATGACTTTGTGAACCATTCTTCCAGCAACTGATCAGGGAGCTCAAGTTTAATGAGACGTTGTCTCCTTCGCCACGCATGGATGTGATCGGATATATGAGTGGCTTTGTTCTGTTTGAAGGAAGTCAAAATCTCGGTCCCCATGTCATAACGGATCGATAACCGATAATGTGTAAGGAAAGCCATAGCTAGGGTGTTGAAGTCAGAGAAGAAATTTCGTGGCAATTCGATATACCACTTCGCAGCAGAACCTGTGAAGGTTCATTGAAAAAGACATAAACGAATAGAGTCATCCATCAACAAGTTGGATGAGCACCATAGGTGAAAAGTCATAACATGATTGTTTGGGTCCTCTCCTGCTTTGCCGTCGAATTTAGGAATGTCCGATGGAAGCTTGGCTGGTATAGCAAGCCATTGGGGAGAGTGACGAATAGGATCATTTAAAATACTTGACAAATCCGGAAGATCCAAAGTGGCGAGAAAGGGTAACTGTCGATTCACCTGTAGGTACTGGTGGCTTTGGGGAGGAAGCCTTGTCGGCAAACCAGTAGGACCATAAGCAGTCTGCATATAATGTGAAGACTCGGGCAGATTCGGTGGTGGTTGGAGAGGATAGTATCTCATAGGATTATACCCTGGAACATGGGCTTGAGTTTGAGCATTCACCCCCCAAATGGGATTGAATGAACCTGTATATGGTTGGCCCACACTAGGGGGTATCACGGACGCAGCGGGAAACTGCTGCCCCCCAGTCAATTAAGGAGGATGTTGTATTAACTGATTCCAATACTGGGCCAAGAAAGGAGGTATGTTTTTCCCATAAGCTGGGGTCATTCCTCCCATCGAAGGTGTTGTTCCAATTGGGGGAAATGTTCCAATTGGGGGTTGTGTTCCAATTGGGATTTGCATTCCAAAAGGAATTGGCCTGATGAGAGGGGGTTGAGTCATACCACCTTGGTGAAATTGTCCACCAACCGGAAACTGGTAATTTGGGGTGAATGACGGAATAGCGCCACTAGGATTAAGATTGCCAGTAGAAGATTATGGAGGTCCTCCAAAAGGAAACTGAGGGAGTTTTGGAATAAAAACGGGAAAAGAGTGCCCAGAAGAAGAAGGACCACCAGGAGAACAGGATGGAGTTTGCGCAGGAGTAGGAATGGAAGCATTCAACGCACGGTATCCGGGCGGTAGTGTCGGAGTGACATTGGGTGTTCGCAGTGTGTTGATAGGAGCAATACTAACTACAGTAAACCCGGTTGGAACACTAGTAGTGTCTGTGAAATGGGCCATTTCGGCAGGGATGGTAAAGTGATAAGCGGTAGTCAACGATACTGTCTCTGGACTAGAGATTTTGGAAATCATAGGTGGGTTGATTTTAGAAATCACAGGTGAACCTGGACCAAAAAGGTCCCGTCGAAAAACACCAGTAGACCAAAAAGGGTCTTGGTCCCCAGGTCCAGTTGGAGATCCGGAATACACAAAAATTAAGTCTCTGGAAGAGTTTGCGTGCATAAAACACCTCTCAGAATCAGGGTGAAGTTGAAAGTCCTCTCGAGTATTGGTGATTCGAAAATGTTCTAGAGAGTCAGTTCGTTCCACTTGTGGTGTGGTGACGACTGTGACTTCACTTTGCCGAGGAGAGCCCTCAGGTGTACTTGTAGGAAAGGGTTGAGAACCTTCCAGATGCTCTGGAGATAAACCTTGCATTCTACATGAATGACGCGGAGGAGCTATTGTAAATGAGTGACAAACTTCACGAAGAAAATCTTATTGTCAACTTTGGTAAACAAACAACACGCACTAGTAAACAAAATCTAGGAAGCAACACCAAGCAAACAAGACCTTCTAATTCCGAAGTCACTAGTTGGTGATGAAATCCTACGTCGCAACAACAAGATGAGAATGGGATGGGCTAGGGTGGAAAAGTTACGCTGACGACCTGCTTAACGGACTTACACCCTGGTGCAATCTCCCACACATAATCATGGGTATACCCTCCAAGGAGCCCGAGTGAGTTTGGTCAACGTCAATTCTAGGTACCGTGAAGACTTTCCCCTTCACAGTCACCTCGTGTAAGAACCTAGCAAGATTGGCCACTAAGGTCACCACCAACAACAATAAAGCCTGGGGGGACAGTCGACAGTTCGATCCACACGCAAGGGCAGGGTATCTATCCCGAAATCAAATCAAAAGGCTTCCACTCATCATTGTGGGTACAACTCCGAGTGACCCCCGTAATACGTGCAATCTCTACACTGATATCAACAAAGCAAGGTGAGTAACTCTGCTAATATCAATGTGACCTCATGCTTGACCCTTGTGTGAGAAGGGCTTCCCAGGACAAGATGTTGCAAATGGAATTTAACACTCCCTAACATAAGATGCTATTGTGTGTTTTGTGCTTTGGAGAGTGTATCTCTCTTCCTACTCCAAAGTGCTAGCCTAGCTAAATGTTGGTGTAATAGAGCCCTAGAAAAGAGTTACTAGTTAAATTTTATGATTGCGCAGTGTTATTAAGAGTTGTTGTTTAATCAAAGGAAACGAAGATGAAACTGATGTTGTATAAGACTCTAACCCAACGATGCATGGATGAGAATGAAATATATCAATTTTCGTTCAATGAATCCTATGTATGGGAGGGAGAGAGAAGTTTTCCAAATCAAACTTTGAATACACAATCTCCTTTAAAATGCAAATGCAACAAATCACGCATCGATAACAATTCTCTATTGTTTCTTTTTCAATAACTTCAACAATTGATTTTCAATATTTCCGAAGACGAAAATGTTTTTTGAAAGAAAAAACTTTGTTCACTTTTCAAAAAGGACCTACACCCTGATGGTGAGAGTGCAGTAAATCAAAAACCAATGAACAAGCAATGATAAAGACCCAAACCACTCTTTCAATGAAAACAAAAATAACAAGCAAACCAATCTAGTCTTTTCAATTGCACAAGAAAAGTGATCTTTCAAACAATAAGCAAATGATAAAGACCAAGAAACTTAACTTTCAACCGATCATCGGTCCTTAACCAATCAAGCACACTCAGATTCCAAAATCAGAGAGTATAGTTATGCCAAGAAAAGTCAAGAAACGAAAGTCAAGACAGAAGTGACAAGAAGAGCCTTTGAAATTCTAAGACTATTCATGCACGAAAATGAAGACAAGAAAGACATCAATCAATGGTCCAAGAAACTCTTATGAGGCACCTAGACTGATCTGGGCAGTTGAAGATGCCAAAACTCAAATCCAAAAGTTTGAAAAAATGAGTTCGCAGGTTGGCAATACTACACAGTGTGAGAATTAGTGATTCTCGCAGGTGGTCTTTGAGCAGAATGTGAGAACCTCGCACTGAACCTAAAGGCAGGATGCGAACTCTATAGATTCTCGCAGGCTACTGTGGAGTGCAGTGCGAGAACCTATGAAACTAGTCAATTTTTTGGAAAATGAAACAAAATTTGAAAAGGCCTCTGGACCCAGAGGGTCTATCAAGGTATCCTGAAGACTCGGAGATTGATAGGAATGGATAAAGGTAAGACAAGAACAAATGACCAAGGAAAATACCAAAAACCACAAAGAAAATGGGATAGTTTCCCAGTGGAATCGCCAATTTTGTTATTGGACTAATCGGTAGGTGCGGACACTAACAGATCTCCCTAGATCCACCTGGATCTAGAACAAAACAAGACAGTACATGACTCTTTCCCTAAGTTTTGACCATTGAATTAGCTAGTAGGAAGGAACAAATAACATACCTTAGTATCGCTTCCTAGGGTCTTTGTTTCTCTCGCTTCGCTCCGGTGCTCTCGTGAGGTCAAGACCAAGACAACACAAACCAACCAAAGCGAAGATAGAAAAATATATTCAACTGTCAACTTATGTGTATGATCAAGGAATTACACAATAAAGTGAGAATAGTTTTATGGGAAAGGGACATGCCACTGTATCATATTAATTGAAAGTAGAACATTACAACCTGATCGCCTTGATGTCGCAAGCTCCCTTTCAGTGGATCTTGGCTCCAACACACACACTTGCTCAATCCTTGTATGAATAATATCAAATCCTCTTGATAGACTTGCTAGAGTCTCCAAGCTCCTGTTCAAGCTAAGTCCTTCACACAATTCTTTCACCAATTCTCCAATGAATCTTGCTTAACCTTTTCCAAGAGAATTCCCTCAATATATAAGAGAGAATGAGATAGTTACTTGGATAAGAATGATCCCACAATATCAGGGAATCCAGTACAAGGATAACCATTCGAATTCCAACCCATTCTTCTAGAAGATTCTTTTCTAGAAACATCGAGAATTCATCTTTTTCCATGCTTTAGGACGAGTTCGCACCCTAGCTATTCAACACAGTGCGAGAAGTTCGCACCCTGGCTTAAGGCAGCCTGTGAGAATGGGTCATCCTCTCACCCTAATACATTAGCAGCTTGCGAACCCTCTTCAAAAGTGAGCTTTCTGGGAAGAGATGAAAGTAACTTTTCTCAGGAGAAAGTTCTTATGAAGAGCCTGAGTACACCATCATTAATACACCATCATGATGACCAAAATCATGGGTAACAGCCATGTAGCATATATGCTTGCATTACCTGCATCAATGTCTATTCATAATATGCTCCATGTATCATTGCTCAAAAATTATATATCTTATGTTAATCATGCTATTGATTGGAATGTGATTTAGGTGGAGCAAGAAGGTGGTTTTCAAGTGCATCTGGTGTGCGTACTGGACCAAATGAACAAGCAGCTCCAAAATTGATCCATAGAGATAGTAAAGGTCCAATGGACCAGGTACAGTCCTAAGGATGCAACTTGGGAGCACGAGGATGCTATGAGAGTTTAATACCCGCATCGTTTTGAGGAATTTTGAACTTCTGGTTGTATATGTGTATAAATATTGCACTAAGGACAGTGTAATAAATAAGGGGAGGGGAATCCAAAACCCCAAGACCGAGCCCCATTTCTAAATGTAAGTATGTTTTATAGGCTGGTGATCTAGGTTATTATAGGCGATAAGGCTTATGTGATTATTAGGCCAGCGAGTCTATTTTTGTATATGTAAACACTCATATCATTAATAAAATACATCATTGTGTGTAGACCAACCACGATAAAAGAGTATGGGGGACTAAACTCCACTAGGAAGGGAAAGGGGAGGGGATACGAACCTAGAAAGGGGGCTAAGATAGAGGGATTATTTCCAAAGGAATATTATAATATTATTCCTAAATACGAAGGTGGGGATAATTATTTTATCCTAATTTCTAAGGATGGGGACAAGTGGGTTAAAGTGGATCTCAACCTGACAAGTGTCCAATTTGGGACATGCATAAAAAGATATTGGTCTTAGTTCTTTTGGTATACATTCTGTCATTCGATTCTGCCATTGCATTCATCCATCCTCTCCATCATTCGAATCTCTCCATGCTACATGGACACCTTGCACGGAAACTGATACTTCCTATTCTGAGCAGCGCCCTGTACCGTCCTGATCCAGTACTGTACCTTACCTAAACCAGTACTGCACCTTATCTGATGGTCATTGTTTCCATAACTTGTACTCTACCATGAACTTTGTCGTTGTTATCACATGTACCTGGTTGACTTAAGCACTAGCCTGAAGAGGTGGGTTTTCAAGCCCATGAACAACTCTCTCCAGGTGAGATAATTGTTGGGGAATTAATTTCCTAATGGATCCCAACTGCAGCTACGGTGCTATGCGACTTCCTTTTGGTCTTGTCACTAAAGCCTTGGAAGGGAAGTGGGAAATCCAAAGGACTGTTGAGCAGAGAAGGAGCACACTTCCTGGGGTGGGACATGAATGTGTGGAATGAGATACTATGGGATGTTAGTTTGAGTTTTCACTTGATGGAGTTGTTCCTGAGGTATGAGATACATCATCCTAGCTAGGAATCCCTTACCCGAGTGGATTTTAGTCCCATCTTGGGGGTGACCTGAGAGTTTTGAGCAGCATGATCTAAGGCTACGAGGATCGTGGAAGGTCTGCACATAGTTGGTGGCCTTTTATCAAAAGACAAATATCAATTGTGTGTTATATTACTTGTTGCATTATTCTTTATTCGTTTATTTTTATGGTTTTTTTCATGTGTATGTTGCATGTGTATTTTTAGTGTTATTCTGCATGAATCTATATATTTGCAGAGTATTTGCATGATTTTTAATTTATGTATACAGTTCAAAAAATTGTGTGTGGCATAGCCCAGCTTACATTCAAGGATGCTACAATATAGTATCAGAACTTATGACAAAGAGAAGTATCAGTGATGCAAATCGGTCTGGGTGGTCGGGTGGGTGTGTTACAGTAAATAGAAAGAGTAAATCAAGTGATTGGAGATATGATAAGAATGTATGTGATGGATAAACCATCAAAATGGGAAGATTATCTACACTTGGTAGAGTTTGATTATATTAATGGGTATCAAGCATCATTAAAGATGAGACCATTTGAGGCACTTTATGGTAGAAAATGAAACACACCAGTGAGATCAATGGTTCGAATAGAAGGGAAATGCAAGAACAAATTGTGAAGATTAAGCAGAAATTAAAGGCTACCCAAGATATGCAGTAGAACTCACAAAATATTTAAAGTGGGTGACCATGTGTTCTTGAAAGTGAAGGATAAAAGAAGTTCCTTGGATTTGGGGAAGTATTCAAATATGGAAACATGTTATTGTGGGCCATTTGAAATCCTAGAAATGATTGGTCCTATTGAAAACATGCTTGCACTAGTGCTAATGTATTCCATGTATATTTGCTTAAAAAGTATGTACCTACATCCATGTGGATTCATAATGTATTATGTGTATCTTTTCTTAAAAAGTATGTACCTAATGTTAATCATGTAATTGATTGGAATGTGATTCAGGTGGAGCAAGAGGGAGACTTCTGAGTACATCCGATGCACATATTGGATCAGAAGGTCAAGCAAATCTGGAACTGAGCCATAGGGATAGTAAAGGTCCAATGGACTTGTTATGGTCTCGAGAATGCAACTATTGAGCACATATATAGAATGCGAGTAGAATACTCGTATCTTTTCACTGCCAATTTTTTCCGGATCAATTGACATTGCTTTACAAATTCTACAACGTTCCATGTTAAATTACTTTTTGTTAAATGACGTTAAGACGTTAACATGTTTAACGACCAATTTTATTTATTTTTCCAACCAAAATTGACATTGATTTAAAAATTCTACAACATTCCATATTAAATTACTTTTAGCTTGAGACATTTAACGACCAAAATTTATATTAAGTATTACAAATCCCCATTTACTGTGTAAAGTATTTTAATATGCCAAATTTGAAATGATTAAACTCCGCACTAGGGTTTTTCTCTGAAACCTTCCGCCATCCGTTGCCTTTCTTCCATAGTCGCAGCCATGGAGGTTGAGGGAGGGGGGCCCTCAGTCCCCTCTTATAGCACTGTCACAGGGAAGGAGCATGGATCCACTCACTTCAAACACCCAACCTTCAAACTCCTGGACAACATGCAGAAATTAATCTGGGAGGATGAAATGCCGATGGAAATCGACCCAGAAACTATTTAACCAAGAACCAAACGCACCTAGGAACCCAGCAAATGCATTCCACAAGCCCTGATAGCTCCCAAATATACCATCAGCTCGCCGATAATGGAGGATCAAAAACAATACATGAGAGATTTTGATTTGATAGGTAAATTCATGGGGTTCTGGCCTTCCGAAAAAAACCTGGTCAAATGGATCCACCATTGGTGGACACCCAAGGGTCATTATGACCTCCGACTAGGATCAAAAGGATTCTTTACGATCATATTTCATAATCTGGAGGATAGAAATCAAATATTCGAAGGGGGGCCGCATTTTTACAACTCGACAGGCCTGTTTCTCCGATTCTAGACGGAGAGATTTAGCCTGGAAAACGAAGACTTCACCCACGCTCTAGTTTGGCTAAGGCTATACTCGCTCCCACAGGAATTTTGGCTAGAGGAGATCCTCGTAGGGATTGGAAACACCATCGGTAGCTACATCAAAACTTCAGAGGCAAAAAAACAACGAAGGTACATTGGTTATGCCCGCATATGTGTTTGTTTAAATATATCAAAACCCCTCCTTGGAACCATTGTCTTGGACTATCGATATGAGGAATGGTCCCAAACCCTATATTATGAGCACATCCCCTCCCGATGTCGCAAGTGTCATGATCATGGACATATATTCTGAGAATGCCCTTTAAATAACCCCCCCAAGCCAGCTCAGGAGGATACTGACAAACCCAAGGACGATTTCACCTAGGTCACGGGTCGTCAAAAGCACTAGGAAAGAAGGGCACCCCCCTTCCGACCACTGTCGAGCTAGAAATGGGGGATATAGACATGAAATTGGAATATCAAGAGCTGGAAGGTATCGATATCGCGCATATGGAACAAGCCTATCGTGAGAAGTAGTTGTATACCATACCACCTCATCAGTTGTGCAAGGTACACAAAGTCTTCCTTAACTCTTCTACAGGAGGTAAATCCCGAGCCAACACAAACTTGGGAATACAAAAAGACACCACGAAGGAACAACGCAAAACTACAAAGGAGGAGAAAAAGAGAGACAGGAAACTGAAACACCAGCTCATCCAGGACATCGGTAACTTTCTTTTCAACTTAGGTCAAATTCATTTGATCTCAGACAGCTTCCCCCCCCTCCAAACCCCACCTTCCTCATGAAGATACTATCTTGGAACATAAGAGGCCTCAACACAAAGAGAAAACAAACCTTGCTCAAAGACAAAATCAAGAAGGAACAACCATACATACTACTCCTACAGGAAACGAAGTGTGCAGGAACAAAGGCACAGACCACGCTTCAACGATGATGGACATAGGCACAACGTGTGGAAGTGGATGCCAATGGGGAAGCAGTATGTCTTGCACTGCTCTGGAATCCAACCACCATTCTACTAGAAAAAAAAATTACTTCCAAATGGACCATCACAACCTTTGTTCACCTCATTGGTTTGAACAAACAAGGCTACATCACAAATGTCTATGGACCCCCTAGACTAGGGGGAAAAGAAGCATTCCTCCAGCACATGGAATGGGTAGAGGAACACTTAGGCCCCCAAAGGTGGATCCTTGAGGGAGATTTCAATATGATCACGAGGCTGGAGGAAAAACATGGAGGAAATCGCTCCTTGGGAAATGAAAACATGCTCTTTAACTGAACCATAGGCCTACTGAACCTCATTAACATCGAAATAGACAATGGGTCATTTACCTGGTCCAACAGATGCTCAGGGGCCCAACATGTATCCAGTAGACTAGAGTATTTCCTAATTTATGAAGCCATCATGATGGATGGTGTAGCATGGAATGACATGGTCATCGATATCACGGGTTCAAATCATTGGCCAACTCTTATGACCCTCAACATCACTGGCACCCTAGGTAGAAAACCTTTCCTTTTTGAAAAATTCTGGTTGACTCACCCAGATTTCCAAGCAAACATCAAGGCTTGGTGGGAAGAGGCGACCATCCAAAAAGGAACCCCAATGTACAGATTTCAATAAAGGCTAAAAAACCTCAAGAAACAACTCAAAATATGGAACAAGGCCACCTTTGGTGATATTTTCCAACCACATGAGCATCTTTAGCAACAAATGCAAACACTACAACAACAGATCCAGACTCAAGGTCTAACGGAAGCTCTAAAAATATAGGAAACACTCCTCAACAACCAGATCACTGAAAGAAAAGCATAGGAAGAAGTTCTCTAGAGACAAAAATCTTGCATCCTGTGGCTAAAAGAGGGGGGGGAAAACACCAAATTCTTCCATAGATCCATGGTCCAGAGGTGTCAAACCAATTGCATCACCCATCTAATATCAAAGAAAGGTACGAAATTCAACAACATGTTGATATGGAAAAGGAATTTCTTACCTACTACCAATATCTTATGACGATACCCCCAACAGATCGCTCGCAGACCATCGATTCTATCCTCAAACACATACCCAAGGAGGTTACCAAGGACCAAAATAAATCCCTTATGATACCAATCACTCGGGAGGAGGTTGATCAATACCTTAAGGCCACTCCGCTCATCAAGGCCCCTAGACCGGACGGCTTCACTTTAGACTTCTTCCACTACTGCTGGGGCATTATCCCTGAGGATGTGTGGGAAATCATTGAGGACTCTAGAAGATCTAGAAAGGTCCTTCAGGCCCTCAATGCAACTTTTCTCACCCTCATCCCTAAAGAGAACAACACCACTTCACCAGTGCATTTTAGACCCATAGACCTTTGCAATGTCATTTACAAACTCCTAACAAAGATCATTGCAACCCGCCTTAAGCCCATTCTACCATTCCTAATTTTCCTAGAGCAATCCGGCTACGTAGAAGGTCATCAAATTCTAGATAGCGTAACCCTAGCTCATGAATTTATCCACTCCCTTCACTCTACCAAAACACAAGGTATGCTCCTAAAACTGGATCTTTCTAAAGCTTTCGCAAGTTAAGTTGGAGCTACTTGAAATGTTTTCTCCTAGCCTTCAGCTTTGACCCTATTTGGGTCTCCTGGATTGTCAACCTCACCTCTTCATCTTTGTTTTCCATCCTCATCAATGGAGTCCCTTCCAAACCTTTCTCCCCCACAAGAAGAATAAGACAATGGGACCCCCTCTTGCCTTTCCTATTCATCCTTATGGCAGAAGGGCTCAGCCACACACTTAAAGAAACTATCAATGACCACTCTCTCTTGGACCTGAACCCCCATGGAATTTCTCCCCCCATCTCTCATATCCAATTTGTAGATGATATACTTATTATGGGACTTTCCACCGCCAGAGAATCCCGGTGCTTAAGATCCATCATTGATCTCTTCTGTGAAGATTCAGGCATGGAAGTGAACTTAATCAAATCCCAAGTCTTCTTCTTCAACATGTCTTTAGTTATCCAAAACCATCTAACTCTCATATTGGGCTTCACCCATATCGTCCTACCATAATTCTACCTGGGCATCCCCCTCATTGATAACCCACTCAGGAATGCCTCCTGGGACTCCTTGTTGTCTAGTTTCAGGAAGAGACTCTCCCTTTGGACCTTTCGCTCCCTCAATCTACCTGGGCACCTCGTTCTCCTTAAGTCAGTCCTCCAAGCTCCCCTTATTTACACCTTCTCAGCCTTGGAGGCCCCGAGTTTCATCCTCAACACCTTAATAATGATCCAAATAAGCTTAATGTGGCAAGGTATCAAGGAAGGATGCAAAATATCCTTGGTAAGTTGGCAAAAGGTCTGCACCCCTAAAAAAGAAGGAGGCCTCGCAACCATTCTCAATAAAGTCCTTAGTGCTAAAATCTGGTGGAGATGGCTGAAAAGACCTCAAGATCCCTGGACTCGACTATGGAGAAATAAATACACCCCCACAATGCTGGAAAAAGAAGTCATCCAGTGGAATGGTCAAAGCACAGGATCACTCATTTGGAATGTGGCCCGGAACAACCGAGGACTCATCATGGACCATTCATTCTGGGAACTGCAAAATGGATCATCGACAAACTTCTAGAGTGACTCATGGAAACAACTCCTAGCCTTGAATACAGATACAAATATTAGATACCTCATTCCCCTTACAAATTCCGCAAGACTTCATAGATTCATCGACTTCTGGAAGCCTTTTGATCCAGGGGAATTATGGCATACCTGTAAAAACTCCCACGAGCACCTGAATATTCCCCCGACATTCACCCTCTAACCCCTACAAGAGCATCTTGCCTCAAGGAAAATTCTAAGCCAACAAGGGGAGGAAATTCTCAGGTGGGGCCACTCCACCACAGGCGACTTCAACATCCCTGAAGCGTACTACTTAAAAGTAGGTCACAGAACTTTGCCTCGAAAGGAGGTATGGGGAAAAATATGGGATACAAAATCATGGTCGCAAATCAACACCTTTCTCTGGTTAGTGGAACACAACAACATCCTCACCTGGGATAACTTAAGAAAATGGGGTTTCATTGGCCCCTCTTGGTGTCAGCTATGCGAACAAGAGGAAGAAACCCAAAATCATCTCCTCAACCTTTGCAACTATAGCTAGTGCATTTGGGATCAGAGTGCCAGCATCATGAGAACAACGGACAGGAACTGCACAGGTCTAAAGGAAACCATTGCAGAATGGAGAAGCTCGCTATTCCACTCTCCCATCCTCAATAGAATTTGGCAGCTTCTCCCAGGTTTCATCCTATGGAAGATCTGTAAAGAGAGGAACATAAGAATCTTTAATTCAGTCAACAAAATATGGCAAGAGGTTTGGACCACAATCCACACCAATATCAATGAAACCATCTTGTTGCACCCCTGGACAGAGAAGGACCTGCAAAGCCCACAAAATGAATACAAAATCCTCAGAGCATGGAGACTAACTATCACTCCAACTCCAAAAATGCCTATGGTCGCTGCAAGACACACGACCAACCCCACTCTTTGGGAGGCTCCACCCATGAACTTCTTCAAACTTAACTTTGATGGAGCCTCCAAAGAAAACCCGGGACGAGCTGGCTACGGGGTGGTCATCCGAAATAGTAAAGGGGAAATCCTTCACATCCTGGCAGGCAACATGGGGCACAACACCAACAACGCTGCAGAAATCTAGAGTCTCCTTTGTGGCCTGCAAGCAGCCTTAGAGAAAGTTTTTTTTCCCCTCATCACAGAAGGTGATTCGAAAATCGTTATAAAGCTCCTCTCACATCTGCTCAATGGAGAAGACCCAAAGAAAATATCTCCAAGATGGAAACTCATGAATGGGATCTGCAGAATAAAATCTATTCCCCAGCCGCAGTAGGTAATCCTCTCGTCCCATGTAAGAAGAACGACCAATCAAGTAGCTGACTGGCTGGAAAATTTCAGAGTCGAGTTGGAAGAAGGTATCTTCTTTTGTACCCCTTCTACTAATCCCACTCACCCCACAGTCATTGCTTGTAAGAACATAGCTCACACCAAATATCTACCCACGGATGGGGTGCCTTCGTGACATGATGGCTCTAAGTAGTGATGAGGCCACCTGGCGTACGACCTTTTCCAACTCCCCTCCTCTGTCACCTCGATCCTTTACATTATTTGTCGCCACCCTCCACTTCACATTTTCCTCCCAATGTTCACACACTCTGGAAGCTCTGCAACTTGTGCATCTTCATGGCGTCGTGCAGAGGTTCTTCGTCTTCGCTTCAACTCCAGCCTTTGCTCCCGATTCTTTTGGTCGAGATGGGATATCCTGAGCCTCACTTTCTCACTCGCAATTCTCAGAGTCAGGCCTCCAGGGCTCTCCCTTCCCTTCATCCTACATTCGAGCTCTGGTGCAACCTCTCTCAGTTTCCCTTCCTGTTGTCGAGCTTGTTGTCCACCATGCCGCAACCCCTAGGCAAGCCAAAGTGGGCAGCACCCTGGTACGCAGCCCATGGAAGGAAACCGCCTGCCTCGGATTCTCCCAGTGAAACTGACACTCCTCTTGAAGCGGTCCCTCCCCCTGAAGCAGCCCCTTCCCCTGAAGCGACCCCTCCACCTGAAGTGACAGTCTTTCCCCCTCCCTTGGCACCTATCATTGTGCCCTCTCTGGACCAGACACCATGCGACCTCTCCCCCCTCTCGAACCCCTACGGATGTAGGGTTGAGTGGTTTGATTTGCTCGGGAACTTGCTCGTCTTTGCGCCTCCTCCACCCTCCCCCCCTATGCGTCCATTTTACCGATCCTCCTCTCCTCGCCCCCTGCTCACCACCCCTCATCCCACCTCCCCTCTGAGATCCTCCTCTTCCTCTCTGCTCTCCACCCACCCCAATCCCTCCTATGCCAAGTGTGCGGACCGAACAGAACTCCTGCATATTCTAAGAAATATGAGAAAAGACCTGGAGGATATCAAATTGGCAACGCTCGACGCACATAATAGGGAAGTCGACCTCTAGAGAAGAGTGGATTCCCTAATGATCTTCCTTCGGTATCTTATACATGCCATGGATGAACGTGGAAAAGGAAAAGCACCGGTGAAACAGGTATTCGTAGGGTCGCAACTTGGACTAGTTTTTTAATGTTTTTTCATGGTTTCTACCTCTCGGCTTAGCATCCTTACTGTTGTTTTTTTTTGTACATTATCATGTGTTCCGACCTTGCGTGGCCTTGTAGCATAGTTTACTTTTAGTGGCATGACTCTGGCAACGGTGGTTTCCCAACTAAACACTATGGCCATACTAATTTTTGGACATTTGATATAGTGGTTTCCCTCATGAACACCGCAACCATGTGGCTAATTGCATCTCAAACAATTGTATTTTTTTGACATAAATCAATACAAAACTCTAACTTACAAAAAAAAGAATTAAATAATAATAATAATAATAATAATTACAAATCCCATATTAATTTCCTTTTCAGTGCCAAATTTTTTACTACCAAAATTGCAATTGCTTTAAAAATTCTACAACATTCCCATATTAAATTACTTTTCGCTGAGACATTTAACGAAAAAAAATGAGATTAAATATTACAATTTTTTACATGAAGACTCCATACCGTAATTTTTTTACTAACTTTAGTATTGATACAATAAATGTCACTATAATTTGATTTTAATACGGATGTGAAATGCACATATTTTGTAAAGTTGAGGGAAGAAAAACGTTTGCTCCATTATTATCTAGAGATATTTTTGTACATTATTATCTAGAGATATCTTTTGTAAATTTTATGTAAAATAATTTATTTATTTTTCTCATAAATTTTCAGATTATATATTATTTTAGATTGTGTATAGGTGAGGGGTTTTAATTATTATGAAAATGTATTTTTTTTAATATGTTGTAGGTTGAAATCTAAAGAGGAGTAAGGTATATATATTTTTGTAAACTTTAATAATCAAATTGTTGGGATAAAAAAGTTTCACAACAATTTGATATCTTGTTTGATCGAGGACTTAGATATTTTCAAAATAATAATAATAATAATAATAATAATAATAATAAATATGAAACAAAAATGCAATGATATAAAATTGATATAACATAAAATCCTAAATAAATATAAATATTTCAAATTGATATAATATATATTATTCTTATTTATATATAAGTTGTGAATTTTATGGACTTAAATGAGATTGCAATCAACTTAAATTTATTTTGAATAATTTTAAGAATTATATCTTATAATATTTGATTCTATCACTAATATGAAACTAAATAAAATAAAATAGAAGGTGAAAAATAAGAAAGTTGTCATTTCGTAATTTTAATATCATTATTTTTTACATAAAATCGTCTTTTTTCATATAGGTGTATAAAATAGAGACTCTCATATGATAGTATTTTTGCATTTTATTTTAATATGTTTTATAGCTAAATACTTGTTAATGACAAATCACTAATCGATCACTAACAACTACTCTAATTATTATTATCCACTTCGTCTTCTCTCACTTCATGTACCATTTTTTCTTGGTTTAAATGAGAAGTGTTCCCACTTTCCTTCCAATTTAAGAGAAGCAATACACTAATTGGAATATGTGTATCCATCCAAGAAAAATATAACAAGGAGAAGTCTCCATCCCCATGGGGCATGTAGGTGTGTTATCTTCTTGAAACCATCATGAGAAGATGTAAATAAAGACACACCATGAGCAACCAAAAAAATGAACAAGTATGTAGGGATATAATATGAAATGACATCCAAGAATGCACCAAACAACAACACTTGTGGGAGAATAGTGAATTTACCCAAGACTTGATAAAGGGAGATGATGCATGGCATTTTTATGTTCCAATATATCCATAATGGGGCCACCCTAGTTTACCAATATTGTTGGTTATCTTGACTATTGGCTACATAATTCTTATTATGCAATGAGTGAAGTGTCAAATGGAATATTTTTCATCCTTGAGTTGTGTGCTCCTCCATGTCTTCAAATGCCCCAATGTATTTTTTCAGTTTGTCAAGTGTTGTTTCCCACACATTTGCTAAAAACCAAACATATAATGAACTAATGACAGAGGGATATCCATATAATTTTATCATCAACCCACTATATGAATTATCTATACTTTAAATATTCCACTTTGGTAAGTAGCATCCAATGTCATAGTTCATGGAATCATCTTTAATGTGAGATACACCAAAACACTAAATTGTACATAAACTAAAGCATCTATGGCATTAGATGCAAAACACTAAATTGTACATAAACTAAAGCATCTACGGCACTACTTGCAAAAGCAAAGTTATGCTTAACCAATGGTGGTTTATGGTAACGAATTAGACGGTTGGATATATAAACATCCTTGATTGCAAACCAATGTCTATTAGTTGCATAGTCAATACCATGAGTATTGTTTCTACCAAATTTAAAGTTTTAATAAAATTTGTTATTTCCATCTTATAAAGTGAGAAAATCCCTATAAGTGTCAAATAAGCAATAGTGTTAGTACTTGGCGAGAACCTAATAACATCATATTTGAGCTTGGAACAATAATGAGGGGTACACATTTTGATTGTTTAGTGGGAAAATAAGTGACTATAATGTCTATTAGAAATGATTATGGAGGTGGTTTAGTGGGAAAATAAGTGACTATAATGTCTATTAGAAATGATTATGGAGGTGGTTGGAAAGCAATCACTAGATATATAAGTGTGAGTGTTCCTACCTCAAATCATAGACCTCAAATCATAGAGTGGGGTGTAAAGGTGTTGGATCATGTTGGGTAGAGAATATCAAGCATGCCACAAAGATGTAACGACTACAATACTTAGGAAAAATTTGGGACAAAGAGCCGATAATAAAGAGGCAATGACATCCTGCATCTTGAAATAGTTTCAGGATAATAAGCCATAATAGTCATAGAGATTCAAAATAGAGATATTCAAGTAAGGTTGCGTACATGAGTTTTCAATATATAACAAAGTGTTGTTGTTGGGTTTACTTAGTATTATGTGGAGACATGACACTAAATCCCATTGAATTTTAGGTGAGTGCACTTATAGGAGCATCTTCTATGAATATGTTTTCAATAAGTATATTCTTGATCAAGAAAAGATTGGACTTGTTAATGAATTTGTTTTTGAGAAAATTAATAAACCCTTATTGTAAAATAGCATGATGTAGATTGAGAGAGGGATCCGTATTGGATAAGGCTACAAAAGATTATACTTGATGGGACAAAACATTGTTTATTTGAAGTACACTTATTAAAAAAAAAAAAAAAAACTTTGCCAGTTCAACGTATTCCTAAAGGGGAAAACATTTTTCTTTCTTACCACTATCTCAAGGAAACTAGTCCCTAATAGATCTTTACTATACACATTGAATATTTTTGACACTTTCCATTTTTATTTCTAATTGTTATTTTTTCATTATTATATGTAATCAATAAATAAATTTCATGTAAATAAATTATATCATTAATAAATTAAATGAAAAAACAAAAACTAATATAATAATTATTTTTTTAATAAATTAAAAATTAAAATAAATTAATACTATTTTTAATACATATTAAATTAAAAACCAATTTCTAACCACAATTCTAAATAAATTATATCATTAAAAAATTAAATTAAAAAATAAAATAAAAACTAATATACTAATTATTTTTTAAATAAATTTAAAATTAAAATAAATTAATTTTAATTTTAATATATATTAAATCACAAATCAATTATAATTATGACTCTTCATTTTTATAACACATAAATAGATAAAATCTAGAATCATTATAAGTTATACCATTAATAAATTAAATTAAAAAAATTAAAATTAAAATTAATATAATAATTATTTTTTTTTGATAAATTCAAAATTATTAATGGTATGTTACATTTTGTGAGGTTTCATATCATAGGATGCTCCTCAGTCAATCAACCAAATATCTTGATTCAGTTGTGTAGTGGTCGATGACAAATACACATCGCCTCCCTTATCTAGAGTAGTCCTTCTCTGAGTCGATTTCTTCTCATTGGATCTCATACTAAATTCTATCGTCTTCGATTGGTAGTCCATGTTATAATTTGAAAATTTACCATATTTCCACCATCTTCTCGTCAACTGAACTAGAGATTTAGGTCTACCCTTTGACTTAGAATTTCTGTCGGAGAATTTTGCTTTATCTCTATCAACCACTTAACTTGTCACCATTAAATGATATTTGGTCGATCCTTCCATGTTCGTCCATATAATTTCTTCTAACCATAGAGACTAAACCACTTCCTCTAGCGCTAATGTGGGTTAATTATTCCCTATAGACATGACTAAGTTTTCCCAGGAGTCTGGAGAAAAACATGATAGGATAACACATTTCTCCTCCTCGGTGATTTTTATATCTACAAAATATAAATGAATTATTATAGTGTTGAACACATTCAAATGCCTAGTCACTGAACTACCATCACTCATCCTCAAAAGATACAAATTATTTCTAAGGAACAACTTATTTACCACGGATTTCGACTAGTCCAAGCTTCCTAACATGTCCCACAGTTTCTTGGTCGAGTCTTCACCTGAGACATTCAACAACACTCAATCTGCAAGACACAGTCGAATCATACTCCTTTCCCTTCTTTCAATTTTCTCCCATTCTTACCTTGACATACCTTTCATAACGGTACCTAGATAGACTATTTCCCATTGTTTGATACCTACAAGGATATATTCAATTTTAAGCTTCAAAAGCTCAAAATTCCATCCATTGAATTTTTTATATCTATTCTCAAACTACTTGCCATTCTTTTAAGCATAACTTCAAAGATCTCGAACTTATGATTCTTACTAAACCTACAGTTTATTTCAGATCCAAGATTGTCAAATCAATCTCTGATACCACATGTTAGGAAATATACTTCCACACTAAACCTGCTAGAAGAAAGGAAGACAAATTTAATTTAAAATTAAATGATAAAGGAAACACAAAGTACATAGAGATTTTACCCTGGAAACCAAAATGGAAAAACCAACATTCCTTGATTGTCTTCCTCTCTTGTTGTCTTATTCATTCATAATAAAAGGTTACATGTCTAACCTTGGTCTACAACTAAGACACAATCTACATCATACCCTCTTGTTTTACACAAGAACAACCCTGCAACCAATTTGGCTTACATCTACATGACCAACAACCTTATGATAAAATATCGATCTCACGGTTATCATTTCATCATTAGATTTTATAGCATTACATAATGCCTTATTTATATGCTTTATAGTAGGAAAAACCCTAAGGAAAGGGACCCAAAAATGGTGGCATATCCATGTAGATTATTGGCTACAAATCCTGTAAATCTTAGGATTCTATTACGGTTAACTACTAGTCAGATTACCAATCGACTACCAGTCGACCTACATGTGGTATTTAGTCGGTTGACACATGACCTCTTATCAACCTCTTGTCGGCTGAACTATTGATTTATTCTCAATCGCTTCGAGTTCGACTTTCACTCCCAATTAATCCACCTCAACTATACTTTCACTACAAACAATATAACAACCTAACAAAAACAAGATAATTACTTGAGGTAATTAACTCAATTCATTAGGCTCCAAATTTAATTAGCATAAAATTACGATAAAGTGGAAATAGGAGAATCATATGAAGAGGGTTTATAGATAGGATATGACACCATCATAAAGAATAAGTCACCTCACCCCTTTGGTGGACTCATAGACTCATCAGTCTTCTCCCCACCAGTCAACCTTGGAACCTTTTATTAAAATCCAAATGATCATGTTACTATGTCTTTAAAAATCACCAAGTCAACTACCTCATGGTGTGGAACAAAACATAGTACTAAACAACAAAATTACAATATAAACACAGTCAAGTTAAAAAGTTGAGAATAATATGTTACAATGAACGTGTTATCACACAAACTTGTCAGAGTCCTATTGGGTTGTGGTTTCTACCTAAATCTATGTTTTTCCTTCTCTCTCTCCTTTCACAAAACAATTATTAAGTTTTTTCCCCTTCAACTTGTAAAATCATTTTCGTTTTCCCCCCTCTATGTTTAAAGTTCCACGGTCTCCCTATTTTCCCAGCCCCTATCCAGTCGTCCAAGTCTTTGTTTACACAGGCCACAACCGCAGGCTGAAAGCACAACACTCAGAGCAGTCCATTCTGGACCCAAATCAAGCTAAGGTAGGTTCAACTTTCAACTATGGGAATTACATGTGGAGTTAAGATTAGCGTCTCGGGGGCGTTCGGAATCTTAAAAGTTGCGCGAAGTATAGCGCCGGAGAAAAAGGCCCGAAGAGAGCATGAGTCGTTGATTTTTTAAGGGACAGGTGGCAGTTGATCCAAGTGCTTGAGGAAATAATCTTTGGGAGTTTCTAAGTGAGAAGTGTGTGTAATTCCTGAAGTTTCGAAGCCCAAACTCCCGAAATAATCTGAGCCATCAAAAGTTGAGGATTTGTGTAGGTAGATCCATTGCTTCGTAGTTCTGCACAACTGAGGACACGTGGAGGCAGATCCCTTTCTTTGAAGTTCTATGCTCTAGAGAATTGTGGGAGTTAAACATTGCAAAGTCCCGAAGTGCCCGAAGTCTCGAAAACCTAAAGGAGATACTGATCATTGATCGAGGAGGGAGCAGAAGGGTCGTTGATCTGATTGAAGGGGTCAAAGTCCTGAAGCAGGATCAGAACCATTGATTGAAGAGGACGCGCGTCAGTAGATCGACAACTCTGGGTAAAATTACAGAAGGTAAGCGAGATTTGAGTTTGGATTTTCCCGGAGCTCAAAGGCCCGAATTGGATCTCGGTCGTCCTAATCCAGGAGCCATGTGTCATCAGATCCTTAGCTCCAGAGGGTTTTCTTGGGGTAAATATAGTTTGAAGTTTGAAAGGATGAAAGCACCCGTATTTGGTCACAGAATAATATCTGCATGGCCTCGAGGTGCAGGGATTGACTTGAAAAAGTCGTGGGCACTGCTTGGAACATTCATGGTTTTCATGCCTCGTCCCAATCCCGATGAAGGCATTTAATGGAAATGGGAGTAGTGGTTGAAACATAAACTCACTCCATAAATGGAAAGCAGGCTGAGAGTGGCCCTGAAGGTAGACTGTCAATCTAAAGCTTCCTTATGGATAGATTTCCCTATAAAGCACATAACTGCGCCTGGTTCGCATGTGACATGAGGAGGCCTGCATAGTTTGATAGAGCAGGCATTGACTGAAAACTTTGAATGTAGTTGTCTGATCACGCTCCTGGTAGTTGAGCTAGGTTCTCTGCTATTGTAATATTTTGATTGAGAACAACTGGTTCTCTGGTTATGTATTTGTTTTCAAGACATCTTGGTTAATCTAAGTCAGCTTTCTTACTCCATCTTATTTTCCTCTGATACTAAGAGAGTTCATGTTTGATTGATTCACATGGATTGTTTTAACTGTATTATGATAAATGTTTGATTATAGTACTGTTATGATTTCTTTCAGCTTCCTTGAAATTTGAATCCAAGAGGACCTTGTGTTTAAGTTTTTCCTCCTTAAGCTACTAGAAAATATGATGTTCATAGCGGACCTCTACACCTTTCTCACTAAATATTCCTCCTACTCACCCTTACTCCAACTTACTGACTGAAGTTAATTCAAGACCTCAACGACTAGTGCATGCTAGTCCATATTTCTGAGTTAGAACGCTATTATTATTTATTTTTCTCCATTTGACCACTCAAAACTCAATTACCTGTGACATATAAATTGATGGGTACTGGTCTTACCTTCTATGCAATTTGAGGGTGAATTATCGTGCTAAAATTTCAGGCGTCGTTGTCGGGGAAGAATTGAATACTTTTCCCTGGGATAGAATGACAAAAAATATTTTGATTCTAAAGGTGCATCAGATATCAGAACATTGAAGATGTTGATTAAGGTTGGTTGTCATTGATGTCAACCCTTGAAGAAAGCCCCGTAGCACAAAGGTTGGGTCATGGACCAAATATTGTTTGATGTAAATATGACTCTTTATTGTCTTTTCATGGTTGATAATAAGTAGAAATGGATGAACTCAAAAGTGGTCCCCTTATGGTGAAGGCCCTCACGGGAAAACGCTTTGCAGATTGAGTTATCCTAGAAGTATGGTTAGAGAACCCATGCTTATTTGTGGAATAATGAGATGAACGCCAGTGAATTTTTCAGTGAAGCTATCCTACATGGATAGCTCTTGTCATTCCATTTTCGATGGTATGTGGAATGTCACATAACTCCTCACGGTTAGAGAGTTATGACCATGAGAAGTTGGAGAACTCAGGTTTGGGTAATGGACCCAAGTTTGTTTGATCGATAACGGTATGAGTTTTGATATATTTTCAGGTAATACTATTCTATATGGATATTACATGTCATTCCATTTCTGGTGGTATGTGGAACGTCACATAACTCCTCACGGTTTGAGAGTTATGGCCTTACAAAGTTGGAGGAGCCTCATATGTCATCTAGAAGCCCCAAAAGGTCATAGTAGTCAAAGTGGTTTAAGAGATTTTAAAGGGTAAATAATAAAGTGAAGTGATGAGTGTACTATAATTCAAAGTGAATACAAAATAAATTAATTCAATAATAAATTTAATGGATAAATTAGAAGTGGGTTAACCCTAAAATA
>ML780763.1:850519-874039 GCA_009831015.1 Picea engelmannii
TAAGTTTGGGATAATTATTGTATCCTAAGTTCTAAGGATGGGGGAAAGTGGGCCAAAGTGGCTCTCAACTTGAAAAGTGTCCAATTTGGGACATGCATAAAAAGATATTGGGCTTAGTGCTTTTGGAATACATTCTGCCATTCAATTATGCCATTTCATTCAACCATTCTCTTCATCATTCAAAACTCTCCATGCTACAAATATGCCTTGAGCAGAAGTTGGTACTTTTTGTTATGAGAAACACCCTATACCGTCCTAAGCTAATACTATACCTTACCTAATCTAGTACTGCACCTTATCTGAAGGTCATTGTTTCCATCACTTGTAATAAACCCTGAAATGTTCCACTGCTATCACATGTACTTGGTTAACTTAAGCACTAGACTAAAGAGGTTGTTTGTCAGGCCCATGGATTCAAGAGGCAATTTTTCAGGCCCATGATAATCTCTCTCCAAGTGAGAGAATTACTGGGGAATTAATTTATTGAGGGAGCCCAACTTTAGCTATAGTTCTCTGATACTTCTTGTCCAATCTATTGTTGAATCCCTGGAAGGGAAGTGGGGCAGTCGAAGGACCATTGAGAAGAGAAGGGGAAAAATTCCTGGGGTGGGATAGGCATATGGGGAATGATAGATTGTGGGTTGTTAGTTTAATTTGGCACCTAACGAAGTTGTTCCTGTTGTGTGAGATACATCAGCCTATATAGGAATCCCTTACCCAAGTGGAGTTTAGTCCCATATCAGGGGTGACCCACTGCTAAGATTTCTAAGCAGCATGGTCTAAGGATGGGAGGATCGTGGAATGTCTGCATGTAGTTGGTGGTATTTTATCAAAAGATAAGTATCAATTGTGTGTTATATTACTTGTTGCATTATTCTTTGTTCATTTATTTTTATGGGTTTTTTCCTGTGTATGATTCATGTGTATTGTTAGTGTTATTCTACATGAATTTGTATATTTGTAGAATATTTGTATGATTTTTAATTTATGTATACAGTTCCAAAAATTCTATGTGTCATATCCCAACTTAAATATGGGGATGCTACAATACAGTATCAGAAATGATGGTAAACATAAGTAGCAGTGATGCAACTTGGCTTGGGTGGTTAAGTGGGTGTGTTAAAATATGGTATCAGAGCTCCAATTTTCGACGTTGAGCATAGATGGGCTGAGAAAGTTGAAATTGAAGCCAAATTTCATAGAGTTTTGAAGTTACAGAGCATCCATGAGTGCCAAGAAGGTGTTGAGAAAACACTTGGACTATCTTTCAAAGATCAGGAGGTTTAGTGGTTCGAGAAAGCCAGTGGAGGAAAGAAACCACAACAATTGTTGATTTAGGCCACAAGATTAGATCTGGGTTGTTGGATCTGTTTGGGAGAAGACAAATACCTCACAACCATCAGATCTAGAGAAGGTGTGTAGTCATTAAACACCAAATTCCTTCTAACTTCGTTGCTCCGACAATTTTTCGTTGTTTGTTGGAAGGGAGGAAAAAGTATTGAAGTCCCGAACTCTGGAGAAGATCTTGACCATTCGTCATCAAGGACACATGTTAGTAGATTAGCAAGTTTCTAAAAGTTCGATGATCGGGAGGATCATTGTTAAAAAGAGTTTTGGTTTGAAAAGTCCTGAAGCCCCAAATCCTAAAGTCAATCTCGATCGTCCGTTGATAGGTGTCCGAAAAATGTGGATCTCTATCCTTCATCAATTCAACGTTTGATAGTTTGGGGGATTGGTGGTGATCAATAATAAGAACTGTTGAATCCTAGAGTTTCAAAAGATATCCTAGTCGTTGGTTGTAGGAGGATCGAGTTTCGTCAATTTTGACTTCATCATGCAACAATTCAGGAGGCAGTGCATGTTGGAGTCTCAAAACTCTCGAAGCCCAAAGTCCTGGAGCTCCTATTGACCATATATCTTGACAGAGGGTGTGGAATGTTGATTTGTGAATCCTCTAGGAATTCCTCAGTTTGACGTTCAAGTGATTCATTTTATTGCATGGTCAGAACCTCCGAAGACCAAAGCTCTGAAGCACTGGAGTAACAAACTGCCGAAGCGCCAGTCCAATATTTCACCAGTTCGGCATTTGAGGGAAATGTTGGGTTGTGTTAATAAATGCTTCGAAAATCGAAGCTTCAGAGAGACAGAGTCCCGAAACTATCAAGAAGCACTGTTCAGAGAGCTATCCACTTCGACGTTTGGAGGAAATGTTGTATTGTGTAGGTGGAACCTTCGAAAACCGAAGCTCTAAAGCACTAGAATAATGAAGTGTCAAAGTGCCAATTAGGGAATTCACAAGTTCAACATTCGGGATACTTAGCATGTTGTGTTGTAAAAAATTTCGAAGCCCGAAGTTTCGAAGAATCGGAGCCCTAAAGCTCCAAAGAACCACCTGTTTGTAAATTTGTCAATTCGACATTCAGGGAAAATGAAGTGTCATGAAGGAGAAACCTCCGAAGCTAGAAGTTTCGAAGCCCCAGAGTCTCAAAGATCCAGATAAGTGCCATATAAGTAAGATCCTTATTCTAGCCCACAATCACATGAGTTTTGGGTTGAAATAAAGGGGCTAGTGCTCTAAAATTGATTTAAAGACAAAAAGGGGCTTAGTGAAGGAGCCTGCAAATTTATGATTTGTACAAACCTACGATTGGGGGAAATTACATAATCATGTAAACCTAAAGAGAGGATATAGCATGGGTCTGAGAGCTATTTCGGCTCCCAAAGAGGATCACTTGTACAAGGATTTCCCTCACATAAAGAACATTTTTTCAGTTAACCATAACTTTCTGCTCAAGATTCAGAATTGAGCAAGGGAGTCGTCATTGGAAAGATATTGGAAAATATAATATAACTTCTCTCCCAGAAAATTGATTTGGACAATCAATTTCTCATAAAATCAGAAGAAATAATTCTGATGCATTATGAACTAGAGTTGTTCATAATTTCATGCAATTGATAGATCAATTATCCTAACAAGTTTTTCCGACCGCACATTTTGCAGAGTTAACAACAAGTAGATCAAAACAGGATCAACAGCGAGTGCAGAGGGATGGAATGTAAACAGAGAACTTACAACCAAGAGGATGTTATCAGAGGGATGGATGTCCATATGGGTAATGAAGGTACAAACTCAAATGGACATGAAGAAGGAAAGGAAGAAAGCATGAACTTGGTTGAGACAATTAAAAATATGCAAAAGGATGTCCAAATTCATAAAGATGATAATGAAAGGATTATGAAATCCAAGGAGTAGCAAGAGGAATTCAACATAAAGATAATGAAAATCTTGGAAATAATAGAAAAAAAGGTGGATAAGGAGAATGACTCAAGCAAATCAAGAAGTCACAAGTATCGTGATGAGAGAGAACGAACCAAAAGTGTTGGCATACATCACCATCACTCCCCAATGCATTCCACTAGGAGAGAACATAGTAGCTCAAGTCCATACCCTATTAGGAAGCATAAGAAGAGGACTGGGGTGGATGAGCTACAAGGAGAAATGAACAAAATAAAGCCCCATATATTTTATGGTGAGCATAAGAAGTATGAAGATGCAGAGACATGGTTGTTAGGAATGAGAAAGTATTTTCAATTGCATAATTATTATTCACATCTAGAAGGAAGAATTGATATCTATCATATCAAGCGAAAGGCATCCATGTGGTGGGACCAACTTGTGAAAGTGTAACACATTAAAGAGAAAAATGTTACTGGGAAGGAATTCAAGAAGTATTTTCAAAAGAAATACTTGACTAAGAGATACTATGACAATAAAATGAAGGAGTTCTTCGAACTCAAGCTTGGGAGTATGACCATATATGAATATGAAAGAAAGTTTTTAGAACTGCTAAATTATTTCTCTTTCATCAAAGATGAAACAATTAATATTCAGAAGTATTTGAGTGGATTTCCATCATTCATCAGTGAAAGTGTACAATATGATGATCCCAAAACATTGGAGGAGACCATAAGGTAAGATAAATGCCTTTATGATCAACATAAAGGAAGGAAAAATTTCCAAAAATATTGGGAAGACAAGAAGAAATGCAAGATTGAACCAACGAAGAAGGGGACTAAGCCAACATTCTTTAGAAATAGTCCTTAGGGAGAGCCATCTTCTAAAGAACCGAAAATGATTGAGACATGGGTTCAAAGGCCAAGGAAACCACCTATTCAATGTTGTGGTTGTAAGGGAGATCACATGTATATAGATTTTCCTCATAGAGGTGAAAAAATGGACTATTCACAAGGCACAACAAGATGAAACAATGGAGGACATTAGAAGAAATTTACCTAGAATCTATGCAACCCTCGTCAATAAGCAAGATGAGTTTTAGTCACATATGATTGAAGTGGAAGGTATGATCAACAACCAAACCATTTCTAGTTTAATTGATTCAAGAGCTAGTAATAGTTATATAGATCCTAAGATGGTAGAAATATTGCATTTTCCAAGAAGCAAGCATGGAAAATATTGGTTGGTGCAATTGGATACCTGAGCCAAAAGAAAAATTAATGAGATGGTTACCTCATGTCCAATGGACATGAATGGACTAAGAACCAGGGAATATTTGAATATCTTGAATTTAGGTTCCTATGACTGTCTAATTGGTATGGATTGGTTGGAACAACACCATGTTATCCTATATTGTTATAATAAGGAATTTACTTGATAGGATGAATAAGGGAACCTAAGGACAATACAAGGAATTCTCATGGAAATAACTGTCATAGAAATCTCAACATTCCAACTGAGTAAAATTTACAGAAAAGGTTGTCAAACAAGATTAGCCTGACATCTTCCATTGATCTTTGTCGAAGTCACGAGAACCACTTCCAATGCCTAGCAATGGGTGAAATTTTTTTTTATAGCTCATATGGAAAATACACCTAACGATAAGGTGTCAAATATCGAAGATTATTCATTCCTAAGAGAGTTTGAGGATGTATTTAAAGAAATACTAGGATTACCCCCTAAAAGAGACATTGATTTCTACATCAATCTGATGCCTGGAGCAACTCCAATATCCAAGACCTCTTATAGGATGAGTACACTAGAATTGAAGGAATTGAAAATGCAACTTGAAGAGCTTCTGAAGAAGGGGTATATATGCCCAAGTGTGTCACCTTGAGGTGCCCCAATATTATTTGTGAAGAATAATGATAAAACATTGAGACTTTGCATGGACTTCAAGAAGTTGAACAAGGTAACTATGAAGAATATGTATCCTTTACGAAGGATCGATGAACTCTTTGATCAATTGAAGGATGCAAAAATATTCTCCAAGATTGATCCCAGGTTATGTTATCATCAAGTAAGAATTAAATAAGACATCAACAAGACTTCTTTCAGAACAAGGGATGGGCATTATGAGTTCACAGTGGTGCCATTTCGTTTATCAAATGCACCAATTGTCTTCATTTGTTTAGTGAATGGTATTTTCAAAGAATACTTAGATACGTTTTTCATTTTATTTTTAGATGACATTATTATATATTCTAAGTTGGAGGAAGAGCATGAACAACACTTGAGGATGGTACTATAGGTATTAAGAGAGAATCATTTGTATGCTAAATTGAGAAAGTGCTCATTTTATCATAAACAAATTCATTATTTTGGATATATCATATCAAAGGAAGGGATAACAATGGATTCTGAAAAGATTGAGGCCGTTAGAGGGTTGTCAACACCTAAGAATGTGATATAAGGAAAATCATTCATGGGCCTTGCAGGCTACTACAAAATATTTATTGAGGGATTCTCAAATATTGCACACTTGATCACTTCCTTGCAAAATAAGGGAGTGAATTTTCAGTGGACATTGGAGTGTGAAAAGAGTTTCCAACACTTGAAGCATTTATTAACCAATGCTCCAATACTAGGGAATTCTGATCCAAACGAAGACTTCGTTGTATGCACAGATGCATGTAAAAAAGGACTTTGTGGAGTCGTCAATCAAAATGGGTATGTTGTATGTTATGAATCAAGGAAGTTGAAGGAGCATGAGATGCACTATGTTACTCATGATTTGGAGTTGGAAACCATAGTGCATGCCTTGAATAAGTGGAGGGACTACCTCATGGGGAAAAGGTTCGAGTTGAGGACAAATGATAATGGTCTGAAATATTTATTTGATCAGCCAACTCTAAATTCTAGGAAAACCAGGTGGTTATAATTTCTCAGTGAATATGACTTTGATATAAATCAGATCAAAGGAAAAGAGAACAAGGTAGTTGATTCACGTAGAATAAGGGTGCATGAATTGCATGCTACAATCGTTATCATGTATCAATCATATTTAAACGTAAAAATATTAGAGGTGGAAAAATCAGATTTGAAATACATGGAAATAGTAAAAAAATTACAAGAAGGTATTTTGCAGCAGAAAATTGAATACTACAAGTTGGGGAATGATGAAATTCTCATGTATAGAGGAAGAACTTATGTACCAAATTCCCAGGAATTGAAAAATCCGATATTCATAAAAATGCATAATGTACCTTATGTTGGACACCTAGGGTATTAGAAAACTATAACAGTTGTCAAGAGCCAATATTATTAGCCAATGTAGAAAGAAGTTGTTGAGTATATTTCCAAATGTTTGGAGTGTCAAAAGGTCAAGGCTGAGCATAGACACCCAACGGGTTTGCTACATCCATTACCCATTCTTAAGTGGAAATGGGAAGTTGTAACAATGGATTTCATCACCAAGATTCCTAGAACAAACAAGCAGCATGATTCTATAATGGTAGTGGTGGAAAAGCTTACTAAAGTTGCCCACTTTATTCAAGTAAGGCTCACTCAGCAGGAAACCAATGTTGATGATATTTATATGAGAGAAATTGCTCGACTACATGACATACCCAAGAAATATTGTGTTTGACGGAGATCCAAAGTTTACATCAAATTTATGGAAAATACTATTTAAAGGATTTGAAGAAAATTTGAATTTTAGCATAACTTGTCATCAAAAATTTGATGGACAAATAGAGAGGGTGAATCAAGTGATTGAGGATACGTTGAGGATGTATGTGATGGATAAACCATCAAAATGGGAAGACTACATACACTTGGTAGAGTTTGTTTATAACAATGGGTACCAAACATCTCTAAAGATGAGCCCATTTGAGGCACTTTATGGAAAAAGGTGCAACACACATGTAAGTTGTGACAACCTAGTAGATATAATAGTGGTTGGGATAGAATTAATTAGGGAAATGGAAGAGCAAACGTAAAAAATAAAATAGAATTTAAAGGCTTCTCAATACAGGCAGAAAATATATGTTGATAAGGGGAGAACTCGTAGGGAATTTAAAGTGGTTGATCATGTATTCTTGAAAGTGAAGGCCAACAAAAGTTCCATGAAGTTGGAAAATTGTTCAAAGTTGGCATCTTGTTATTGTGGGTCATTTGAAATCCTAGAGAGGATTGGCCATGTAGCATATATGCTTGCATTACCTGCATCAATGTCTATTCATAATATGGTCCATGTATCATTGCTCAAAAAGTATATATCTTATGTTAATTATGCTATTGATCGGAATGTGATTTAGGTGGAGCAAGAAGGTGGTTTTCAAGTGCATCTAGTGCGCGTACTGGACTGGATGAACAACCAACCTCGAAATCGATCCATAGAGATAGTAAAGGTCCAATGGACCAGGTACGGTCCTGAGGATGCAACTTGGGAGCACGAGGATGCTATGTGAGTATAATACCCAGATCATTTTGAGGAATTTTGAACTTTTGGTTGTATATGTGTATAAATATTGCACTAAGGACAATGTAATAAATAAGGGGAGGGGAATCTAAAACCCCAAGACCGAGCCCCATTTCTAAATGTAAGTATGTTTTATAGGCTGGTGATCTAGGTTATTATAGGCGATAAGGCTTATGTGATTATTAGGCTAGAGAACCTAGATGCTAAAGGCCAGCGAGCCTATTTTTGTATATGTAAACACTCATATCATTAATAAAATGCATCGTTGCGTGTAGACCAACCACGATAAAAGAGTATGGGGGACTAAACTCCACTAGGAAGGGAAAGTGGAGGGGATAAGAACCTAGAAAGGGGGCTAAGATAGAGGGATTATTTCCAAAGGAATATTATAATATTATTCCTAAATACTAAGGTGGGGATAATTATTTTATCCTAAGTTCTAAGGATGGGGACAAGTGGGCTAAAGTGGCTCTCAACTTGACAAGTGTCCAATTTGGGACATGCATAAAAATATCTTGGTCTTAGTGCTTTTGGTATACATTCTGTCATTCGATTATGCCATTTCATTCATCCATTCTCTTCATCATTCGAATCTCTCCATGCTACATGGATTCCTTGCGTAGAAACTGATACTTCCTGTTCTAAGCAACACCTTGTACCATCCTGATCCAGTACTATACCTTACCTGAGCTAGTACTGCACCTTATCTGATGGTCATTATTGCCATCACATGTACTCTACCCTGAACTTTGTCGTTGTAATCACCTGTACCTGGTTGAATTAAGCACTGGACTGAAGAGGTGGGTTTTCAAGCCCGTGAAAAAATCTCTCCAGGTGAGATAATTGTTGGGGAATTAATTTCCTAAGGGATCCCAACTGTAGCTACGGTGCTATGCGACTTCCTTTCGGTCTTGTCACTAAAGCCTTGGAAGGGAAGTGGGAAAGCCGAAGGACTGTTGAGCAGAGAAGAAGCACACTTCCTGGGGTGGGACATGCATGTGGGGAATGAGATACTATGGGATGTTAGTTTGAGTTGGCACTTGACGGAGTTGTTCCTGAGGTCTGAGATACATCAGCCTAGCTAGGAATCCCTTACTCGAGCGGATTTTAGTCCCATCTTGGGGGTGACCTAAGAGTTTTGAAAAGCATGATCTAAGTCTACGAGGATCGTGGAAGGTCTACACGCAATTGGTGGCATTTTATCATAAGACAAATATCAATTGTGTGTTATATTACTTGTTTCATTATTCTTTGTTCGTTTATTTTTATGGTTTTCTTCATGTGTATGTTGCATGTGTATTTTTAGTGTTATTCTGCATGAATCTGTATATTTGCAGAGTATTTGCATGATTTTTAATTTATGTATACATTTCAAAAAATTGTGTGTGGCATAGCCCAACTTACGTTCGAGGATGCTACAATATAGTATCAGAACTTATGACAAAGAGAAGTATCAGTGATGCAACTCGATCTGGGTGGTCGGGTGGGTGTGTTACAATAAATAGAAAGAGTAAATCAAGTGATTGGAGATATGATAAGGATGTATGTGATGGATAAACCATCAAAATGGGAAGATTATCTACACTTGGTTGAGTTTGATTATATTAATGGGTATCAAGCATCATTAAAGATGAGACCATTTGAGGCACTTTATGGTAGAAAATGAAACACACCAGTGAGATCAATGGTTGGAATAGAAGGGAAATGCAAGAACAAATTGTGAAGATTAAGAAGAAATTAAAGGCTACCCAAGATATGCAGTAGAACTCACAAAATATTTAAAGTGGGTGACCATGTGTTCTTAAAAGTGAAGGATAAAAGAAGTTCCTTGGAGTTGGGGAAGTATTCAAATATGGAAACATGTTATTGTGGGCCATTTGAAATCCTAGAAATGATTGGTCCTATTGAAAACATGCTTGCACTAGTGCTAATGTATTCCATGTATATTTGCTTAAAAAGTATGTACCTACATCCATGTGGATTCATAATGTATTATGTGTATCTTTTCTTAAAAAGTATGTACCTAATGTTAATCATGTAATTGATTGGAATGTGATTCAGGTGGAGCAAGAGGGAGACTTCTGAGTACATCCGATGCACATATTGGATCAGAAGGTCAAGCAAATCTGGAACTGAGCCATAGGGATAGTAAAGGTCCAATGGACTTGTTATGGTCTCGAGAATGCAACTATTGAGCACATATATAGAATGCGAGTAGAATACTCGTATCTTTTCACTGCCAATTTTTTCCGGATCAATTGACATTGCTTTACAAATTCTACAACGTTCCATGTTAAATTACTTTTTGTTAAATGACGTTAAGACGTTAACATGTTTAACGACCAATTTTATTTATTTTTCCAACCAAAATTGACATTGATTTAAAAATTCTACAACATTCCATATTAAATTACTTTTAGCTTGAGACATTTAACGACCAAAATTTATATTAAGTATTACAAATCCCCATTTACTGTGTAAAGTATTTTAATATGCCAAATTTGAAATGATTAAACTCCGCACTAGGGTTTTTCTATGAAACCTTCTGCCATTCGTCGCCTTTCTTCCATAGTCGCATCCATGGAGGTCGAGAGAGGGGGGGCCTCAGTCCCCTCCTATAGTACTGTCACAGGGAAGGAGCATGGATCCACTCACTTCAAACACCCAACCTTCGAACTCCTGGATGACATGCAGAAATTAATCTAGGAGGATGAAATGCCGAAGGAAAAACCGATGGTTATCGACCCGGAAACTATTCAACCAAGAACCAAATGCACCTGGGAACCTAGAAAATGCATTCCACAATCCCTGATAGCTCCCAAATATACCATCAGCTCGCCAAGAATGGAGGATCAGAAACAATACATGAGAGATTTTTATTTGATAGGTAAATTTCTAGGGTTCTGGCCTTCCGAAAAAGACCCGGTCAAATGGATCCACCATTGGTGGAAACCCAAGGGTCATTACGAACTCCGACTAGGATCAAAAGGATTCTTTACGATCATATTTCATAATCTGGAGGATAGAAATCAAATATTCGAAGGGGGGATGCATTTTTACAACTTGACAGGCCTGTTTCTCCTATTCTGGATGGAGAGATTCAGCCCAGAAAAGGAAGACTTCACCCACGCTCCGGTTTGGCTAAGTCTATACTCACTCCCATATGAATTTTGGCTAGAGGAGCTCCTCGCAGGGATTGGAAACACCATCGGTAGCTATGTCAAAACTTCAGAGGAAACAAAACAATGAAATTACATTGCTTATGCCTGCATATGTGTTTGTTTAAATATATCAAAACCCCTCCTTGGAACCATTGTCTTAGACTATCAAGATGAGGAATGGTCCCAAACCCTATATTATGAGCACATCCCCTCCCGATGTCGCAAGTGTCATGATCATGGACATCTATTCCAAGAATGCCCTTTAAATAACCCCCTAAGCCAGCTCAGGAGGATACTGACAAACCCAAGGATAGTTTCACCCAGGTCACGGGTCGTCGAAAGAATCAGGAAAGAAGGGCACCCCCCTAGGCCCCTACTAGACCCCCCACCAAGAACTCATTTGATTCCCTCCAAACCCCGTTGGATACCCCCTCCTCCTCTACTATTCCTCTTACAACCCCTACAACCGGTCAAATCCCTGTCATGCAAGATTTCCCTATCCTTTCTTCCTCACTACCACTAGTCACAACAGCCTCCCTTTCGACCACTCTCAAGCTATAAATGGGGGATCTAGACACGAAATTGGAAGATCAAGAGCTGGAAGGTATCGATATTGCGCATTTGGAACAAGCCTATCATGAGAAGTAGTTGTATACCATACCACCTGATCATCTGCGCAAGGTACATAAAGTCTTCCTTAACTCTTCTACAGGAGGTAAATCCCGATCCAGGACAAACTTGGGAATACAAAAAGACACCATGAAGGAACAACGCAAAACTACAAAGGAGAAGAAAAAGAGAGGCAGGAAACTGAAACACTAGCTCATCCAAGACATTGGTAACTTTCTTTTCAACTCAAGTCAAATTCATTTGATCTCAGACAACTTCCCCCCCCCCCNCTAAACCCCACCTTCCTCATGAAGATACTATTTTGGAACATAAGAGGCCTCAACTCAAAGAGAAAACAAACCTTTCTCAAAGACAAAATCAGGAAGGAACAACCATACATACTACTCCTATAGGAAATGAAGTGTGCAGGAACAGAGGCACAGACCACGCTTCAATGATGATGGACATAGGCACAACGTGTGGAAGTGGACGCCAATGGGGAAGTAGTATGTCTTTCATTTCTCTGGAATCCAACCACCATTCTACTAGAAAACATTTTTACTTCCAAATGGACCATCACAGCCTTTGTTCACCTCATTGGTTCTAACAAACAAGGCTACATCACAAACGTCTATGGACCCCCTAGACTAGGGGAAAAAGAAGCATTCCTCCAACACATGGAATGGGTAGAAGAACACTTAGGCCCCCAAAGGTGGATCCTTGAGGGAGATTTCAATATGATCACGGGGCTGGAGGAAAAACATGGAGGCAATCGCTCCTTGGGAAATGACAACATGCTCTTTAACTGAACCATAGGCCTACTGAACCTCATTAACATCGAAACAGACAATGGGTCATTTACCTGGTATAACAGATGCTCAGGGGCCCAACATGTATCCAGTAGACTAGACCGCTTCCTAATTTTTGAAGCCATCATGATGGATGGTGTAGCATGGAATTCCACGGTCATCGATACCACGGGTTCAAATCATTGGCCAATTCTTCTAACCCTCAACATCACTGGCACGCCAGGCAAAAAATATTTCCTTTTTGAAAAATTCTGGTTGAATCACCCAGATTTCCAAGCAAACATCAAGACTTGGTGGGAAGAGGCAGCCATCCAAAAAGGAACCCCAATGTACAGATTTCAACAAAGACTAAAAAACCTCAAGAAACAACTCAAAATATGGAACAAGGCCACCTTTGGTGATATTTTCCAACCACATGAGCATCTTCAGCAAAAAATGCAAACACTACAACAACAGATCTGGACTCAGGGTCTAACAGAAGCTCTAAAAACATAGGAAACACTCCTCAACAACTAGATCACAGAAAGAAAAGCACAGGAAGAAGTTCTCTAGAGACAAAAATCTCACGTCCTGTGGCTAAAAGAAGGGGAAAAAAACACCAAATTCTTCCATAGATCCATGGTCCAGGGGCGTCAAACCAATTGCATCACCCATCTAATATCAAAGAAAGGTACAAAAATTCAACAACATGATGATATGGAAAAAGAATTTCTTACCTACTACCAATCTCTTCTAACGATACCCCCAACAGATCGCTTGCAGACCATCGATTCTATCCTCAAACACATACCCAAGGAGGTTAACAAGGACCAAAATAAATCCCTGATGAGACCAATCACTCGGGAGGAGGTTGATCAGTACCTTAAGGCCACTCCGCTTGTCAAGGCCCCTACACCAGACGACTTCACTTTAGACTTCTTCCACTACTGTTGGGGCATTATCCATGAGGATGTGTGGGAAATCATTGAGGACTCTAGAAGATATGGAAAGGCCCTTTAGGCCCTCAATGCAACTTTTCTCACCCTCATCCCTAAAGAGAACAACACCACTTCACCAACGTATTTTAGACCCATAGCCCTTTGCAATGTCATTTACAAACTCCTAACAAAGATCATTGCAACCCACCTTAATCCCATTCTACCATTCCTAATTTCCCCAGAGCAATCTGGCTACATAGAAGGTCATCAAATTCTAGATAGCATAACCCTAGCTCATTAATTTATCCACTCCCTTCACTCTACCAAAACACAAGGTATGCTCCTAAAATTGGATCTTTCTAAAGCTTTCGCAAGTTAAGTTGGAACTACTTGAAATGTTTTATCCTAGCCTTCGGCTTTGACCCTATTTGGGTCTCTTGGATTGTCAACCTCACCTCTTCATCTTTCTTTTCCATACTCTTCAATGGCATCCCTTCCAAACCTTTCTACCCCACAAGAGGAATATGACAAGGGGACCCCCTCTTGCCTTTCCTATTCATCCTTATGGTAGAAGGGCTCAGCCACACACTTAAAGAAACTATCAGTGCCCACTCTCTCTCAGGCATGAACCCCCATGGAATTTCTCCCCCCATCTCTCATATCCAATTTGTAGATGATATACTTCTTATGGGACTTTCCACCGCCAGAGAAGCTCGATGCTTAAGATCCATCATTGATCTCTTCTGTGAAGATTCATGCATGGAAGTGAACTTAATCAAATCCCAAGTCTTCTTCTTCAACATGCCTTTAGTTATCCAAAACCATCTCACTCTCATATTGGGCTTCACCCACAGCGTCCTACCATCAGTCTACCTGGGCATCCCCCTCATTGATAACCCACTCAGGAATGCCTCATGGGACTCCTTGTTGTCCAGTTTCAGGAAGAGACTCTCCCTTTTCACCTTTCGCTCCCTCAATCTACCTGGGCACCTCGTTCTCCTTAAGTCAGTCCTCCAAGCTCTCCTAATTTACACCTTCTCAACCTTGGAGGCCCCGAGTTTCATCCTCAACACCTTAATAATGATCCAAATAAGCTATATGTGGCAAGGTATCAAGGAAGGATGCAAAATATCCTTGGTAAGTTGGCAAAAGGTCTGCACCCCTAAAAACGAAGGAGGCCTCGTAGCCATTCTCAACAAAGTCCTTGTTGTAATAGATTTTGGAAATTTCTCTACTCGGTGTTTTCATCCCAATGTGTTTGAGAATCGCATCAAACTTATTTCCAAATCATCTCTAACTTGCATCAGATTATTGAAGGCCTTGTAGAGATTTTGTATGCGCGCTGGTTTTTTGTGTTGAAAATATCGACGTTCCTCAGATAACAATGACGCTAAACTGAATAAGCCTCCAAACGTATGTGAAATTTTTGAAAGTAAGAAGTACAGAATGCAAAGCACAATTGCAAGTACCAAACCTAAAGTAATTTCATTGAAGACAATATTTCAGAAATGGAGATTTTATCAAACAAGCTATCAGAAGATGAGATCCAAGAAATGCGAGGTGGAAAATTCACTAATTATGCACCTGGTATTCCTTCTCATGCAAGAGGTGTGGATTACATTTGTATTATTATAAAATGTCATGGTCTTTGACTATATATCTTATCTAGCATAGGTACTTTATATCAAGAACCTTTGTCCTAATATAAAAGAAACAAACCTAGCAGCTTTATATCTCTGATTCCAAAGTCCTGGAAAGAAGTTGCTCTTCCATCTTATGCAACATGGTCGAATGGAGACACATGTCTTCCCATATTAGTTTATTACTTTCTTCATTGCATGGGAGTATTTCAATGGATGATGTGTTGGTCGGATTGTTTTTTGTTTGTATGGTAAGGTCATACCCAATTAGTGGAAAACTTTCGAGCTCTTCACACAGGGGAGAAAGGTAAAGAAACAACTGCAAAATATTTTCATTATAAAGACTCCTTTCCATCATATCATACATGGTTTCATGATTCAAACTGGAGATATAGTATTTGGAGATGGTAGCGGTAGTGAGTCAATTTATGGAGGCAATTTTCCTGATGAAAATTTCAAGCTGAAGCATTCCAATGCAAGTGTGGTTTCCATGGGAAATTCAGGGCCTGATTCTAACGGATCTCATTTTTTTATCACAACTATGAAAGCATACCAGTTGGATGGTCAACATGTTGCATTTGGAAAATTTATACAAAGAAATAAAAATGCAGTCGATATCATGGCCCACTCCCGGATATTATAAGGTAGTTTTCATAACAGGAACAAATGAGCATGGAGAGAAAATTTCCATAGTTGTTGCTACTAAAGGTCAAAACCTGAAATACCACTACAATCAAAACACATGTGATTACTAAGTATTGTGGAAATATCTAGACATCACTTATGACAAGTTCATTCGCACAACAAATCCTTGCCATGAAGAAATCGTGAAGAAGTTTTATACAGGATTTTTTGACAAGGGAAATATCTATCATGCAGAGTATGAAAAACTTTACTATATCAATTTTGAGGAATACAAGGGTGGCTTAAAGAGCCTTCTCATTTTATCGAGCGATGGTTGAATGGGGCATCCCTGTGTCAAATGATAGTCGATAAACAATTACAAACACAGGAATGTAGCGAAGCAGGCATAATGGTAGAGGCATCATTGTCAGTAAAGGACGTACAGGAACAATCTAACCCTCATGGCTGCATGCAAGAGATTTCACGAAGAGGACCCACACAAAGTTTATGCCGAGCTCTATTTCGAAAATTCAGCTGACTTAAATTTTGGATTGACTACTTCTTCTTTCCCGAAACCTGAAATCAGGGTTCCAGCTAACACCCAAACGCAGAGGGATTGAGGTTCCGTCTTAAGTATAAAACGTCGATCGGCAAAGTTCCAGACCCAATTCCATTTTTGGAAAGTGAACCGGCAAAAGAATGAGCTTCTCCCCTTTCACTCTGAAAGTCTGAAAGAAAAAATCATGATTCCAATCATTGCGCCTGATGGGTAGGGTTCCGTTTGTTAATTTTCGTACACGGACTTTGGCTAGCATCAAATCGCAGAGCCTGTAATGGAACTGGAAAGACTCTCTCCTTTGGAATCCTAATCTTGGACAAAATCATTCAACCATAAAAATGAGCGTGGGTCATATCCCTTGGCACTCGTTTTGGCTCCAACATGAGAACTTGCAAAACAGGTTGATAAAGAATCTTCTCCAGGTTGTTATGGGGGTTTACCTATAATGAGCCAAATCAATGTTCTTGGAAAAGGTTTAGATATTTTTGTCGGAACACCTGATCGCATTATTTATCTGAGCAATCGAGGTGCACTAGTTTTGTCAGAAGTACAGTTTATTGTTTTGGATGAGGCTGACCAGATACTAAATGTGAGCTCTGATGAAGACGTTGAGGTGATTATGTAGAGATTGCTGAAAAAATGCTAGAGTATGCTTTTTTCTGCTACAATGTCTGTCTGGGTGCAGAGGCTTTCGAGGAAATATTTTAATGATCCTATTGTTACTGATCTTGTTGGTGAATCATCTCAGAAGTTGGCAGACGAAATATCACTTTAATCTACCACCACATTCACCTATAGGAAATGCTTCATTATCAACCCATTGATAATTGAATATGCTAAAGGCGGAAAATGTATAATTTTCACTCAAACAAAGCGAGATACAGATAGTTTGTCAGTGGAATTGGGTCGGGTCCTTTCCTGTGAACCTTTGCATGGTAATATTTCATAGCACTAGTGAGAAGAAGACTCTTGTTGGCTTTCGCGAGGGACATTTTAACGTGTTGATTGCTACTAATGTAGTTGATCGTGGTCTTGATATTCCTACTGTTGATCTGTTTATTCATTATGAACTCCCGACAACTTCAGAGATATTTGTGCATGGAGGCGAATCAATTGCATACACTGTTATAGACAGTTCACTGGAAATTAGGATTTTGTTTGTGCTTTTAAAATTAGTTCGGATTATTGTTATAATTAGTTAAAGACGGTTGAAGTTAGTTCATTTTCTGTTAGGTATCCTATGACACTGATTCAACCTCCTTGAAAGAGGGAATTTATATAAAGGTTCATCCATTGTAATAAGGAAAAGGGGGGGCTGGGGGGAAACCTCTTTTGTAGAGAGCTCTGTTTGAACGCAGAGTTATTTTGAAAGCTTGGAATGGAGTAATACAGAAGAGACATGTTCACTTGATATTGTGAGATTCATCATGGTCAATTCTTTCAGTATGTTCTCTTTTTGTCATTGTCATATTATCTATCTATTCCTTTATCGACTGAGTTAAAATCTGTTTGGAATTCATTTTACATGCTCCTTACACACAGTTGATAGGTGTTCTGTTTCGATGATGACTAGTCAGAATTCACTCAAGATAAGTGCTTTGTATCTAGTTATTAGCCTTCAGTCTTTTTCCTCTAAAGTTGTAGTGAAAATTCATCCTTGATAGATTCTTTCACTGTGATGGTATTTTCCTTTTCTTTTTCTGCTACTTTATCATGATTATCAATTACTGAAAAATAGACTTACTTTGCCTCATTTTCTGCAAGTAATATGATCACTGCCATTATCTCTTTTCTTTGGCTTTCACTTGACTCCATCACCCAATAGGTCTTTTTAAACTTGTGTAACCCCCAACCTTATAAAAAATCTTCTCTGATAAGAAATCTGGCCTTCTTACTGTGATTACTGAATATTCCTGAGTAAAGAGCCCTTGGCTGTTGAGAGAACTCTCTTTGAGTGTATTAGGTGAGAAGTACACTCTAAATCAATTTTTAGGGATTGGCTTGTTGCAACCCAAGTCAAGCTCCGAACAACAAATAAATTTTTCTTTTAAAAATGTGCTAAGGCTTGGCTTTATTACAGCCTAGAGTCAACTCTTGTGACAACAGTCCTCAGTGCTAAAATCTGGTGGAGATGGATGAAAAGACCTCAAGATCCCCAAACTCGACTATGGAGAAATAAATACACCCCCACAACCCCGGAAAAAGAAGTCATCCGGTGGAATGGTCAAAGCACAGGATCGCTCATCTAGAATGTGGCCCAGAACAACCGAGGACTCATCATGGACCATTCATTCTGGGAACTACAAAATGGATCATCAACAAACTTCTGGAGTGACTCATGGAAACAACTCACAGCCTTGAATACAGATACAAATCTCAGAGACCTCATTCCCCTTACAAATTCCGTAGGACTTCATAGAGTCATCGACTTCTGGAAGCCTTTTGATCCAAGGGAATTATGGCGTACCTGTAAAAACTCCCACGAGCACCTGAATATTCCCCTGATGTTCACCCTCTGACCCCTACAAGAGAATCTCGCCTCAAGGAAATTTCTAAGCCAATAACGGGAGGACTTTCTCAGGTGGGGCCACTCCACCACAGGTGACTTCAACATCCCTAAAGCGTACTACTTAAAAGTAGGTCACAGAACTTTACCTCGAGAGGAGGTAAGGGGGAAATATGGGATACAAAATCATGGCCGCAAATCAACACCTTTATCTAGTTAGTGGCACACAACAACATCCTCACCTGGGATAACTTAAGAAAACGGGGTTTCATTGGCCCCTCTTGGTGTCAGCTATGCGGACAAGAGGAAGAAACACAAAATCATCTCCTCAACCTTTGCAACTATAGCTGGTGCATTTGGGATCAGAGTGCTAGCATCATGAGAACAACGGACATGAACTGCACAGGTCTAAAGGAAACCATTGTAGAATGGAGAATCTCTCTATGTTACACGTCAAATTTACTCAACTGGATAAGTGTCGCATGTTCCTCTCAATTGTCGCAAGTGTCGCATTTTCCTTACAGCTTTCGCAAGTGTCGCAAGTTGTCCATGAGTGTCGCAAACACTGTTCAGTCATACTACTTCAATGATGACACTAAGGAGACACTTAAAACATATCATTTACTTGGTTTGAAGAAAGAGAACTGGTTTACTGAAGTCAAATAACTCTTCACACCTGAAAAGAGCTCAGAAACAAGGGTTTTGAGGGGGAGCGCTCCTCTATATCTGCCTTAGGAGCATTGGCTCCCCTCTACAAGGCTTCAAGGAGCATTATAATGTTTCCCTGCCTTTCTAAGGGAGTGCTCCTCACTTTTGGAGCGTTGGCGATTCCCTTAAGTTGCTCAAGGAGCGCTACAACGCTCTTATACCCCTTTTTCAGGAGCGCTACCTAATCTGAGGCAGTTGTTGGCCCGTTGAGGAGAATAAGGGGAGGATCTTTCAAGATTAGAAGGTTGTTGCATTCAAATTCTTGGTTTCATCATGAGATCCCTGATCTAAGGAAGAGATTCCCCACTTTTTCTAAAGATAACTCAAGAGGTTAAGCTCCTCTTAATCTATATAAGCAAGCTCTATGATGGTGGGAAGAGGGAAGAACTGCTGGTATGAAACTTATGATCTTGAAGAGAACACACAGTCAACCAAAGGAGAGTGATCAGTGAAGTTGTTGTTATCTAGGTTGTGGATCTTTCAGGCAAGGGTTGGACGAAGAGGACTCGACGAAGTTGTCGCACTCACATCTACGATTGTAAGTACTGTTGTCGTTATTCTCATCAATATGACACGCTTGGCCTGTTTATTTCTAGTTTGTGTATAATGTCACATGAACTTATCATTAATTGATAGATCTGTTTTCAAGCTAATGTCAATAGAGTACGAAGTGGTTGTATCTTGCTTTGTCTACAGGATCCAGCGAGGAGCAAAGGATCGAAGCGCAACTAGGAGCGTGCAGGGACAAACATCGATAAAAGGTACTGTTGTTATCCTTCCTTCTCATGTATTATTTTAGATAGATTTGAAAGGAAGTCAGTGTCCATGTTAAGCATTTTCTGTCTAGAGTTAAGGTCAAGCTCTTAGAGGCAATCTACCTATCCGCAGGGAGATTTTCCTACAACAGAAACTGGCGACTCCGCTGGGGAGATAGCCTCAAATCGAAACCTCTTGTTTTGATTTCTCCTCATTGACCTTGTTCCATCCCTTGATTGTTCCAGACCTGGTTTACTCCTCTTTTGATTGGTTTCACGAGCTGATTAGCTCCTTACCTCATCACACTCAGCATAATTGTCGGAATCGAATTGCAATTTTTTGATTTTTTGACATTTTTTGGGATTTTTAGACATTGGCACCCCTGTCCTAGTGTTAACAGAGTGCCAGCGCTCCCCCATAGCTTTGCACAGAGCGCCAGCCCTCTTTAGCCCAAAAAACCTTCCAGAATTGTTTTTTCTGGGTTTTTCCTCTGTGCCTCCTCTGCTGAGTAACCTTCTGAGTCAATGTTTCTTCCCGTTCAGCCTTGACATCTGTCTTTTGCTTGAAGAATAAACATCTTACTAGTTGAACTTTGTAGCCTTCTTCACCATTGTTATTGAGTTTTTCTGTTGATCCGAGTCCAAGACTCATGCATTGTCTTCCTCTCTGCTTAACTGAGTAAAAACCCTGATGAAGGTCATCAAAGGCCTACAGACCTCTTCATCTCGATTTTGGTTAAGATCATTGTTCTTCAAATTCTTCTTTTGGGTGTGAAGTTTGTTTTTCTTTTTTGATTGTTTCTCTTCCTTCGCTTTTTGTTTTGATTGCAACAAAGGGTGTATTGTTTGTATGACTTTTGCTTGTGCTAGTTTGATTCCCATTCATACAAAAAGGTAATTAGCAAGACAAGCATTGTGTTGAATTGATCAGTATTCATATGCAAACAATAAAAGACATTTTCACGATTGATCGTGCATATTAGAAGGCATTTAAAAGTTTTAGCATTTCATCAGGTTTTGATTGAAAAAGAATTGTTTGAGGACACTCCGTATTTGTGCTTGTTAGTGAAAAGAACTTTCTCTCTCCCTTAGATAGATGTTCATCGAAAGGAAATGACTGCTTATCATATTTGATGCATTCTTTGGGTCTGAGTCATAATTCCATTTGTTTCACTTCCATTCACCCCTTTGCGTAAAGAACAGCTATTAAAATCAACGCTAAATTAAAAGTTATCTAGAACTTTTTCTTTTCTAGGATCCTCCACCAATAGTACAATAGGCTTAGTACTTTCGATTAGGGCTATGAGAATAACTCTCCAAAGTTCCAAAAACGAACACTAGCATCTTGAGTTAGGGAGAGTCAAATCCAGTTATCATATAAGTCTGCCTGGGATCCCCCTCTCACACAAGGGTTACGCACGAGGTCGCATTCGGGTGAGCTACGGGGATTAACCCTCCGTGGTTTAACTGATTGTGGTGGTCAGATCGTATTATGGGGATCAATTTGAGGTAAATCCACAATTACTGCATGGAAGCCTTTTAGTTGATTTCGGGCTCAATACCCTGCCCGTACGTTCAGATTGGACTATCGACTGTTCCCGCCCAGGGGCTGACTGCGAATTGGTAACCTTAGTGGCCATAATATTTAGGGTCTTACACAAGGTGACGGTGACGGGAAGTCTCACTGTACCTAGAGCAGACATTGGTCAAACTCACTTGGGCTCCTTGGAGGGTAAATCCACAATTACTACGTGGAAGCTTGCACCAAGGCGTAAGTCCGTTAAGCAGGTCGCCACTGTAACTGTTCCACCCTATCCCCGCCCCTTCTGGACTTGATCACGCGATGTTGGATTTCATCACCAACTAGTACGGTCATCGAGAGAAGGTCCTATTTGCTTGGTTGTGATTCTTATATTCTATTAGCGTATGATGTTTCTTTTACTTAGTGGACCTTAGGTTGAGTCGCTGTCAATGGCATCGAATCCTAGGAGTACCAATGGAGGAACCCCTTCTCCTAGGGAACCTTATACCTTTCCTTCATTTGGAAACTTTGGTCCTCCATATGTTGCCACACTAAGTCTTCCAGGACTCACTATTGGATTACCAGTTTGGTTGTTCCCCACTCCGGTGATCCCAAATCCTCCCAATGTTTCAGTTGCACCTAATACTTTGGATGTCAATACGCCACCCATACATCAACCTCATGTCGATTTTTCACCTTCTTCGTCCATCAAGTCTCCTTACATTTCTCCTTCTTCGCCTAGTGAAAGCTCTAAAGCAAGTAGCCAGGTTGATCAGAAGAAGAAGAAACGGAAAGAGAAGAAGAAGAAGAGCCTGAAAAGGACCAAGGCCCCGACAACATCAGATGTTGGCTCTAAGAAACCAGTTACTTTTAATAGTACTGGGAGTGTTGATGAGATCAACAAGATTAAACGAAACAATCCAAAACCCAAATTCCCTTGCAGTCTTTGTAAGGGTGACCACTTTCTGAGGGATTGCCCCGGTCTTACCCAGGTCTTAGAAATGTTGTCCTCCACGTCATCGGCCTCTATCGGTCATGTCGATGATACCCTGTCAACTAGTGATGTTCAGGTTGGTAAGAAGAAGAAAACTATCAAGTTCCCTTGCATGTTATGTAAAGGTAATAATTACTCTCACCTTTGTCCTCGTATGGACGAGGCTTTTTCTCTTTTGGAAAAACTTAAACTTCCGAAAGGTTATCGTAATCTTTCCTCCGACCCATCATTGGTTGAAGGACTGGCCAATCCGGTTCCATCCCCGGTCAGTCTAGTTGATCAGATGGTCAATCTAGTTTCCTCCTCGATTGAACCACGAACCCAAGTAGCTGATCCAGTTCTGTCATCGATCAGCCCCGCTCTTCATCAAAAGAGTGACACGAAAGCGGTCGATCCGTTTCCACCCATCGACCCCATTCTTCCCTTGGAGAATGAAACCCAAGTGGTTGATTCAGTTCCGCCATCGGTCGATCCCACTCCTCCATTGAGGAATGTTAAAGTGACTGATCTAGTTTCTTCCTCAGTCAGTCCCACTCTTCCTCTGAAGAGTGTCAAAGTGGTCGATCCCATTCCGCCATCGGTTGATCCCATTCCTCGATTGTGGAATGTCAAAGTGATTGATCCAATCCCTTCCTCGGTCAGTCCCACTCTTCCTCTGAAGAGTGCTAAAGTGGTCTATCCAAGTCCACCATTGGTTGACCCGATCCAATCATCTGTCGATCCTACTCTCCTTCTAGAGAGTAAACCCGATACTGCCCATGTTTTTCTTGTTAATACAGACTCTACCATGCCTGGGGGCATTCCTCCTTCTCTTGCAAAACCCCCTCCAAGTACTGAAGCCATCCTTTTTGATTGGGGTGCGCTAACTGGACCTCGTCTTCCCTCCCACATTCCTTTCCAGATTACAGTACAGGTTCGTGGTCGGGACGTTCCTCAAACGTTGATAGATGAAGGTGCGTCTGTTAGTATTTTGTCTTATGTTGCTTGGTACACTTTGG